>JAGTYA010000434.1:0-25805 GCA_024291935.2 Okapia johnstoni | reverse complement strand
TATTGCACCATATTTGCTCTGTAACAGTGAGCTCTGGAGACTAGGTCTGTTATGACTGGGAAACTGAGGCCCTGGGAGCAGACCCATTGTTGTGGCTTCTTAACAGACAAACACCTCTTGCACCAGGGAATCCTAAATAAGCACTCCCTTGGGCTACCTTTTATTACTCTAAGGAAGACCCTGCCAGGCTTCCTTTGGCTGAAAATCACAAGGGTCTGGAAAGTGCTACCTGGAAAGTCAGTGGAAGAGGCCACTGTGCCTAGGCCCCACCGCCCGGGTGGGGATTCCCCAAGCCGGGGAAGCTCAAGGAACACTTCTCAGAGCTATTGCCCCGTGTGTGCTCTGTAGCAGAGAGCTCTGGAGACTACTAGGGCTGTTCTGACTGGGAAACTGAGTCCCTGGAAGCAGACCAATTGCTGTGGCTTCTTAACAGACAAACACCTCTTCCACCAGGGAAGCTTGAATAAGTACTCCCTTGGGCTACCTTTTATGACCCTAATGAAGAGACCCTGCCAGGCTGCCTTTGGCTGAATATCACAAGGGGCTGGAAAGTGCTACCTGGAAAGTCAGTGGAAGAGGCCACAGTGCCTAGGCCCCACCGCCCGGGTAGGGCTTCCCCAAGCCAGGGAACCTCAAGGAACACTCCTCAGAGCTATTGCCCCATGTGTGCTCTGTAGCAGAGAGCTCTGGAGACTAGGTTTGTTCTGACTCGGAAATTTAGGCCCTGGGAGCAGACCCAATGTTGTTTCTTCTTAACAGCCAAACACCTCTTACACCAGGGAAGCCTGAATAAGCATTCCCTTGGGCTACCTTTAATGACCCTAAGGAAGAGATCTTGCAAGGCTGCCTTTGGCTGAAAATCACAAGGGGCTGGAAAGTGCTACCTGGAAAGTCAGTGGAAGAGGACACAGTGCCTAGGCCCCACCGCCCGGGTAGGGCTTCCCCAAGCCCGAGAACATCAAGGCACCCTGCTCAGAGCTAATGCACCATGTTTGCTCTGTAGCACAGAGCTCTGGAGAATAGGCCTGGTCTGACTAGGACCCTGAGTCCTGGAGGCAAACCCATTGTTGTGACTTCTTAACAGCAAACACCTGTTTCACAAAGGAAGATTGGATAAGCACTCCCTTGGGCTACCTTTTATGACTCTAAGGAAGAGACCCTGCCAGGCTGCATTGGGGCTGAAAATCACAAGTGGCTGGAAAGTGCTACGTGGAAAGTCAGTGGAAGAGTCCACAGTGCCTAGGCCGCACCGCCCGGGTAGGGCTTCCCCAAGCCAGGGAACCTCAAGGAACACTCCTCAGAGCTATTGCCCCATGTGTGCTCTGTAGCAGAGAGCTCTGGAGACTAGGTCTGTTCTGACGGGGAAACTGAGGCCCTGGGAGCAGACCCATTCTTGTGGCTTCTTAACAGACAAAAAACCTCTTGTACCAGGGAAGCCTGAATAAGTACTCCCTTGGGTTACCTTTTATGGCTATAAGAAAGAGAACCTGCCAGGCTGTCTTTGGCTGAAAATCACAAGGGGTTGGATAGTGCTACCTGGAAAGTCAGTGGAAGCGGCCACAGTGCCTAGGCCCCACCACCCGGGTAGGGCTTAACCAAGCCAGGGAAACTCAAGGAACACTCCTGAGAGCTATTGCCCCATGTGTGCTCCGTAGCAGAGAGCTCTGGAGACTACTAGGTCTCTGTTCTGACTGGGAAACTGAGACCCTGGGAGCAGACCCATTGTTGTGCCTTCTTAACAGAGATACACCTCTTGCACCAGGGAAGCTTGAATAAGCACTCCCTTGGGTTACCTTTTATGACTCTAAGGAAGAGACCCTGCCAGGCTGCATTTGGCTGAAAATCACAAAGGGCTGGTAAGTGCTACCTGCAAAGTCAGTGGAAGAGATCACAGTGCCTAGGTGCCACAGCCGGGGTAGGGCTTCCCCAAGCCAGGGAACCTCAAGGAACACTCCTCAGAGCTATTGCACCGAGTGTGCTCTGTAGCACAGAGTTCTGGACACTAGGTCTGTTCTGACTGGGAAACTGAGGCCCTGGGATCAAACCCATTGTTGTGACTTCTTAAGAGACAAACACCTGTTGCACCAGGGAAGCTTGAATAAGCACTCCCTTGGGCTATCTTTTATGACTCTAAGGAAGAGACCCTGCAAGTGCTGCATTTGGCTGAAATCACAAGGGGCTGGAAAGTGCTACCTGGAAAGTCAGTGGAAGAGGCCACAGTGCCTAGGCCCCACTGTCCGGGCAGGGCTTCCCCAAACCAGGGAACCTCAAGGAACACTCCTCAGAGCTATTGCACCATGTTTGCTCTGTAACAGTGAGCTCTGGAGACTAGGTCTGTTCTGACTGGGAAACTGAGGCCCTGGGAGCAGACCCATTGTTGTGGCTTCTTAACAGACAAACACCTCTTGCACCAGGGAATCCTAAATAAGCACTCCCTTTGGGCTACCTTTTATGACTCTAACGAAGAGACCCCTGCCAGGCTGCCTTTGGCTGAAAATCACAAGGGGTTGGAAAGTGTTACGTTGAAAGTCAGTGTAAATGGCCACAGTGCCTAGGCCCCACCGCCGGGATTGGGCTTCCCCAAGCCGTGGAACCTCAAGGAACACTCCTCAGAGCTATTGCCCCATATGTGCTCGGTAGCAGAGAGCTCTGGAGACTAGGTCTGTTCTGACGGGGAAACTCAAGCCCTGGGAGCAGAACCATTCTTGTGGCTTCTTAACAGACAAACACCTCTTGTACCAGGGAAGCCTGAATAAGTACTCCCTTGGGCTACCTTTTATGACTCTAAGTAAGAGACCGTGCCAGGTTGCCTTTAGTTGCAAATCACAAGGTGCTGGAAAGTGCTACCTGGAAAGTCAGTGGAAGAGGCCACAGTGCCTAGGCCCCATCGCCCGGGTAGGGCTTCCCCAAGCCAGGGAACATCAAGGAACACTCCTTGGAGCTATTGTCCCGTGTGTCCTCTGTAGCAGAGAGCACTGGATATTACTAAGGCTGTTCTGACTGGGAAACTGAGGCCCTGGGATCAGACCCATTGTTGTGGCTTCTTAACAGACAAACAACTCTTGCACCAGGGAAGCTTGAATAAGCACTCCCTTGGGCTACCTTTTATGACTCTAAGAAGAGACCCTGCCAGGCTGCCTTTGGCTGAAAATCACAAGGCGCTGGAAAGTGCTACCTGGAAAGTCAGTGGAAGAAGCCACTGCCTAGGCTCCATCAACCGAGTAGGGCTTCCCCAAGCCAGGGAACCTCAAGGAACACTCCTAAGATCTATTGCCACATGTGTGCTCTGTAGCAGAGAGAGCTCTGGAGACTAGGTCTGTTCTGTCTGGGAAAAAGAGGCCCTGGGAGCAGACCCATTGTTGTGGCTACTTAACAGACAAACACCTCTTGCACCAGGGAAGGTTGAATAAGCACTCCCTTGGGCTACCTTTTATGACTCTAAGAAGAGACCGTGCCAGGCAGCTTTTGGCTGAAAATCACAAGGGGCTGTAAAGTGCTACGTGGAAAGTCAGTGGAAGAATCCACAGTGCCTAGATCGCACCACACGGGTAGGGCTTCCCCAAGCCAGGGAACCTCAAGAAAAGAAACACTCCTCAGAGCTATTGCCCCATGTGTGCTCTGTAGCAGAGAGCTCTGGAGACTAGGTCTGTTCTGACGCGGAAACTGAGGCCCTGGAGCAGCAGACCCATTGTTGTGGCTTCTTAACAGACAAAAAAAAACCACTTGTACCAGGGAAGCCTTAATAAGCACCCCCTTGGGCTTCCTTTTTTGACTCTAAGGAAGAGAGCCTGCAAGGCTGCATCTGGCTGAAAAAATCACAAGGGGCTGGGAAGTGATACCTGGGAAAGTCAGTGAAAGAGGCCACAGTGCCTAGGCTCCAAAGCCCAGGTAAGGCTTCGACAGTGCCCTGGAACGTGAAGGCACCCTCCACAGCGCTTTTTCCCCATTTCTGCTCTGTAGCAGAGAGCTCTGGAGACTAGGTCTGTTCTGACTGGGAAACTGAGGCCCTGGGAGCAGAGCCATTGTTCTGGCGTCTTCACAGCCAAACACCTCTTGCACCAGGGAAGACTGAATAAGCAGTCCCTTGGGCTACCTTTTTTGACTCTAAGGAAGAGATCCTGCAAGGCTGCATCTAGCTGAAAATCACAAGGGACTGGGAAGTGATACCTGGAAAGTCAGTGGAAGAGTCCACAGTGTGCCTAGGCCCTACCACCCGGGGTAGGGCTTCCCCAAGCCAGTGAACCTCAAGGAACACTCCTCAGAGCTATTGCCCCCCCATGTGTGCTCTGTAACAGTGAGCTCTGGAGACTAGGTATGTTCTGACTGGGAAACTGAATCCCTGGGAGCAGACCCATTGTTGTGGCTTCTTAACAGACAAACACCTCTTGCACCAGGGGAGCTTGAGTAAGCACTTCCTTGGGCTACCATTTATGACTCTAAGGAAGAGACCCTACCAGGCTGCCTTTAACTGAAAATCACAAGCGGCTGGAAAGTGCTACCTGGAAAGTCAGTGGAAGAGGCCACAGTGCCTAGGCCCCACCGCCCGGGTAGGGCTTCCCCAAGCCAGGGAACCTCAAGGAACACTCCTCAGAGCAATTGCTGCGTGTGTGCTCGATAGCAGAGAGCTCTCGGAGACTAGGTCTGTTCTGACTCTAAAACTGAGGGCCTGGGAGCAGACCTATTGTTGTGGCTTCTTAACAAACAACTCTTGTACCAGGGAAACCTGAATAAGCACTCCCTTGGGCTACCTTTTATGATTCTAAGGAAGAGACACTGCCAGGCTGCAATTGGCTGAAAATCACAAGGGGCTGGAACGTGCTACCTGGAAAGTCAGTGGAACAGGCCATGGTGCCTAGGCCCGACCCCCTGGGTAGGCCTTCACGAAGCCAGGGAAGCTCAAGGAACACTCCTCAGAGCTATTGCCCCATGTGTGCTCTGTAGCAGAGAGCTCTGGAGACTACTAGGTCTGTTCTGACTGGAAAACTGATGTCCCGGGAACAGACCCATTGTTGTGGCTTCTTAACAGACAAACACCTCTTGCACCAGGGGAGCTTGAGTAAGCACTTCCTTGGGCTACCATTTATGACTCTAAGGAAGAGACCCTACCAGGCTGCCTTTAACAGAAAATCACAAGCGGCTGGAAAGTGCTACCTGGAAAGTCAGTGGAAGAGGCCACAGTGCCTAGGCCCCACCGCCCGGGTAGGGCTTCCCCAAGCCAGGGAACCTCAAGGAACACTCCTCAGAGCAATTGCTGCGTGTGTGCTCGATAGCAGAGAGCTCCGGAGACTAGGTCTGTTCTGACTCTAAAACTGAGGGCCTGGGAGCAGACCTATTGTTGTGGCTTCTTAACAAACAACTCTTGTACCAGGGAAACCTGAATAAGCACTCCCTTGGGCTACCTTTTATGATTCTAAGGAAGAGACACTGCCAGGCTGCAATTGGCTGAAAATCACAAGGGGCTGGAACGTGCTACCTGGAAAGTCAGTGGAACAGGCCATGGTGCCTAGGCCCCACCCCCTGGGTAGGCCTTCACGAAGCCAGGGAAGCTCAAGGAACACTCCTCAGAGCTATTGCCCCATGTGTGCTCTGTAGCAGAGAGCTCTGGAGACTAGGTTTGTTCTGACTCGGAAACTTAGGCCCTGGGAGCAGACGCAATGTTGTTTCTTCTTAACAGCCAAACACCTCTTGCACCAAGGAAGCCTGAATAAGCATTCCCTTGGGCTACCTTTAATGACCCTAAGGAAGAGATCTTGCCAGGCTGCCTTTGGCTGAAAATCACAAGGGGCTGGAAAGTGCTACCTGGAAAGGCAGTGGAAGACAACACAGTGCCTAGGCCCCACCGTCCGGGTAGGGCTTCCCCAAGACCGAGAACTTCAAGGTACCCTCCTCAGAGCTAATGCCCCATGTGTGCTCTGTAGCAGAGAGCTCTGGAGACTACTAGGTCTGTTCTGACCTGGAAACTGAGGCCTGGAGGCAAACCCATTGTTGTGCCTTCATAACAGCAAACAACTGTTTCGCCACTTTTTCGCCAGGGAAGATTGGATAAGCACTCCCTTGGGCTACCTTTTATGACTCTAAAGAAGAGACCCTGCCAGGCTGTCTTTGGCTGAAAATCACAAGGGGCTGGAAAGTGCTATGTGGAAAATCAGTGGAAGAGGCCACAGTGCCCTAGGCCGCACCACCCGGTAGGGCTTCCCCAAGCCAGGGAACCTCAAGGAACACTCCTCAGAGCTACTGCCCCATGTGTGCTCTGTATCAGAGAGCTATGGAGACTAGGTCTGTTCTGACTGGAAAAAAAGGAGGCCCTGGGATTTGACCCATTGTTGTGGCTTCTTAACAGACAAACACCTGTTGCACCAGGGAAGCTTGAATAAGCAGTCCCCCCCTTGGGCTACCTTTTATGACTCTAAGGAAGAGACCCTGCCAGGCTGCCTTTGGCTGAAAATCACAAGGGGCTGGAAAGTGCTACGTTGAAAGTCAGTGTAAATGGCCACAGTGCCTAGGCCCCACCGCCGGGATTGGGCTTCCCCAAGCCGTGGAACCTCAAGGAACACTCCTCAGAGCTATTGCCCCCATATGTGCTCGGTAGCAGAGAGTTCTGGAGACTAGGTCTGTTCTCACTGGGAAACTGAGGCCCTGGGAGCAGACCCATTGTTGTGGCTTCTTAACAGACAAACACCTGTTGCACCAGGGAAGCATGAATAAGCATTCCCTTGGGCTACCTTTTATGACTTTAAGGAAGTGACCGTGTCAGTCTGCCTTTGGCTGAAAATCACAAGGGGCTGGAAGTGCTACCTGGAAAGTCAGTGGAAGAGGCCACAGTGCCTAGGCCCCACCGCCCGGGTAGGGCTTGCCCCAAGCCAGGGAACCTCAAGGAACACTCCTCAGAGCTATTGCCCCATGTGTGCTCTGTAGCAGAGAGCTCTGGAGACTAGGTCTGTTCTGACTGTAAGAAAACTTAGGCCCTGGGAGCAGACCCATTGTTGTGGCTTTTTAACAGACAAAAACTCCTCTTGCCCACCAGGGAAGCCTGAATAAGGACTCCCTTGGGTTACCTTTTATGACTGTAAGAAAGAGACCCTGCCAGGCTGCCTTTTGCTGAAAATCAAACAAGGGGCTGGAAAGTACTACCTGGAAAGTCAGTGGAAGAGGCCACAGTGCCTAGGTGCCCACCGCCCAGAAGAGAGGGGCAGGGCTTCCCCAAGCCAGGGAACCTCAAGGAACACTCCTCAGAGCAATTGCCCCGTGTGTGCTCTGTAGCAGAGAGTTCTGGAGACTAGGTCTGTTCTGACTGGGAAACTGAGGCCCTGGATCAGACCCATTCTTGTGGCTTCTTAAGAGACAAACACCTGTTGCACCAGGGAAGCTTGAATAAACACTCCCTTGGGCTACCTTTTATGACTTTAAGGAAGAGACACTGCCAGGCTGCATTTGGCTGAAAATCACAAGGTGCTGGAAAGTGCTACCTGGAAAGTCAGTGGAAGAGGCCACAAGGTGCTGGAAAGTGCCTAAAGTCAGTGGAGAGGCCAGTGCCTAGGCCCCACTGCCCGGGCTTCTTCCCAAGCCAGGGAACCTCAAGGAACACTCCTCAGAGCTATTGCCCCATGTGTGCTCTGTAGCAGAGTGTTCTGGAGACTAGGTGTGTTCTGACTGTGAAACTGAGTCCCTGGGAGCAAACCCATTGTTGTGGCTTCTTAACAGACAAACACCTCTTGCACCAGGGGAGAGCCTGAATAAGCACTGCCTTGGGCTACCTTTTATGACTCTAAGGAATAGAACCTGCCAGGCTGCCTTTGGCTGAAAATCAGAAGTGGCTGGAATGTGCTCCCTGGAAAGTCACTGGAAGAGGCCACAGTGCCTAGGCCCCTCCGCCCGGGTAGGGCTTCTCCAATCCAGGGAACCTCAAGGAACACTCCTCAGAGCTATTGCCCCATGTGTGCTCTGTAGCAGAGAGCTCTGGAGACTAGGTCTGTTCTCACTGGGAAACTGAGACCTGGGAGCAGACCCATTGTTGTGGCTACTTAACAGACAAACACCTCTTGCACCAGGGAAGCCTGAATAAGCACTACGTTGGGCTATCTTTTATTATTCTAAGGAAGAGACCTTGCCAGGCTCCATTTGGTTGAAAATCACAACGGGCTGGAAAGTGCTAGCTGGAAAGTCAGTGGTTGGGGCCATTTTGCCTAGGCCCCCCCCCCCGGTAGGGCTTCCCCAAGCCCGTGAACATCAAGGCACCCGCTCCTCCGAGCTAATGCCCCATGTGTGCTCTGTAGCACAGAGCTCTGGAGACTAGGCCTGGTCTGACTGGGACCCTGAGGCCTGGAGGCAAACCCATTGTTGTGACTTCTTAACAGCAAACACCTGTTTTGCCAAGGAAGATTGGATAAGCACATCCTTGGGCTACCTTTTATGACTCTAAGGAAGAGAAACTGCCAGGCGGCACTGTGGCTGAAAATCACAAGTGGCTGAAAAGTGCTACGTGGAAAGTCAGTTGAAGAGGCCAGAGTGCCTAGGCCGCACCACCCGGGGGTAGGGCTACCCCAAGCCAGGGAACCTCAAGGAACACTCCTCAGAGCTATTGCCCCATGTGTGCTCTGTAGCAGAGAGCTCTGGAGACTAGGTCTGTTCTGACGGGGAAACTCAAGCCCTGGGAGCAGACCCATTCTTGTGGATTCTTAACAGACAAACACCTCTTGTACCAGGGAAACCCTCTGGGAAGCCTGAATAAGCACTTGGGATACGTTTTATGACTCTAAGGAACAGTCCCTGCCAGGCTGCCTTTGGCTGAAAATCACAAGGGGCTGGAAAGTGCTACCTGGAAAGTCAGTGGAACAGGCCACTGTGCCTAGGCCCCACCGCCCGGGTAGGGACTCCCCAAGCCGGGCAAACTCAAGGAACACTCCTCAGAGCTATTGCCCCGTGTGTGCTCTGTAGCAGAGAGCTCTGGAGACTACTAGGGCTGTTCTGACTAGGAAACTGAGTCCCTGGAAGCAGACCAATTGCTGTGGCTTCTTAACGGACAAACACACTCTTGTACCAGGGAAGCCTGAATAAGCACTCCCTTGGGCTACCTTTTATGACTCTAAGGAAGAGAACCCTGCCAGGCTGCCTTTAGCTGAAAATCACAAGGGGCTGGAAAGTACTACCTGGAAAGTCCGTGGAAGAGGCCACAGTGCCTAGGCCCTACTGCCCGAGTAGGGCTTCCTCAAGACAGGGAACCTCAAGGAACACTCTTCATAGCTATTGACCGATGTGTGCTCTGTAACAGTGAGCTCTGGAGACTAGGTATCTTCTGACTGGGAAAACCAGGCCCTGAAGCAGACGCATTGTTGTGGCTTCTTAACAGACAAACACCTCTTGGACCAGGGAGGCCTGAATAAGCACTCCCTTGGGCTACCTTTTATGACTCTAAGGAAGAGACCCTGCCAGGCTGCCTTTGGCTGAAAATCACAAGGGGCTGGAAAGTGCTACCTGGAAAGTCAGTGGAAGAGGCCACAGTGCCTAGGCACCACCGCCCGGGTAGGGCTTCCCCAAACCAGGGAACCTCAAGGAACACTCCTCAGAGCTATTGCCCCAGGTGTGCTCTGTAGAAGAGGGCTCTGGATACTACTAGGTCTGTTCTGACTGGAAACTGAGGACCTCGGAACTGACCCATTGCTGTGGCTTCTTAACAGACAAACAGCTCTTGCAGCAGGGAACCCTGAATAAGCACTCCTTTGGGCTACCTTTTATGAGTCTAAGGAAGAGAACCAGCCAGGCTGCCTTTGGCTGAAAAGTCACAAAGGGCTGGAAAGTGCGACCTGGAAAGTCAGTGGAAGAGGCCACAGTGCCTAAGCCCCACCGCCCGGGTAGGGCTTCCCCAAGGCGGGGAACCTCAAGGAACACTCCTCAGAGCTATTGCCCCATGTGTGCTCCGTAGCAGAGACCTCTGGAGACTAGGTCTGTTCTGACTGGGAAACTGAGGCGCTGGGGGCAGACCCATTGTTGTGGTTACTTAACAGACAAACACCTTTTGCACCAGGGAAGTCTGAATAAGCACTCCCTTGGGCTATCTTTTATGACTATAAGGAAAAGAGACCCTGACATGCTCCATTTGGTTGAAAAGCACAAGGGGCTGGAAAGTGCTAGCTGGAAAGTCAGTGGTAGGGGCCATTGTGCCTAGGCCCCACCGCCCCGGTAGGGCTTCCCCAAGCCCGTGAACGTCAAGGCACCCTCCTCAGAGCTAATGCCCCATGTGTGCTCTGTAGCAGAGAGCTCTGGAGATTACTAAGGCTGTTCTGACTGGGAAACTGAGGCCCTGGAAGCAGACCCATTGCTGTGGCTTCTTAACAGACAAACACTTCTTCCACCAGGGAAGCTTGAATAAGCACTCCCTTGGGTTACCTTTTATGACTCTAAGGAAGAGACCCTGCCAGGCTGCCTTTGGCTGAAAATCAGAAGTGGCTGGAAAGTTCTACCAGGAAAGTCAGTGGAAGAGAACACAGTGCCTAGGCCCCACCGCCCGGGTAGGGCTTCCCCAAGCCAGGGAACCTCAAGGAACACTCCTCAGAGTTATTGTCCCCATATGTGCTCTGTAGCAGAGAGCTCTAGATACTAGGTCTGTTCTGACTGGGAAACTCAGGCCCTGGGAGCAGACCCATTATTGTGGCTTCTTAACAGCCAAACACCTCTTGCACCAGGGAAGCCTGAATAAGCACTCCCTTGGGCTACCTTTTATGACTCTAAGGAAGAGAGACCCTGACAGACTGCTCTTTGGCTGAAAATCACAAGGGGCTGGAAAGTGCTACCTGGAAAGTCAGTGGAAGAGGCCACAGTGCCTAGGCCCCACCACCCGAGTAGGGCTTCCCCCAAGCCAGGGAACCTCAAGGAACACTCTCAGAGCTATTGCCCCATGTGTGCTCTGTAGCAGAGAGGTCTGGAGACTAGGTCTGTTCTGACGGGGAAACTCAGGCCCTGGGAGCAGACCCATTGTTGTGGCTACTTAACAGACAAACACCTCTTGCACCAGGGATGTCTGAATAAGCACTCCCTTGGGCTACCTTTTATGACTCTAAGGAACAGTCCCTGCCAGGCTGCCTTTGGCTGAAAATCACAAGGGGCTGGAAAGTACTACCTGGAAAGTCCGTGGAAGAGGCCACAGTGCCTAGGCCCCACCTGCCCGTGTAGGGTTTCCCCAAGACAGGGAACCTCAAGGAACACTCTTCAGAGCTATTGACCGATGTGTGTGCTCTGTAACAGTGAGCTCTGGAGACTAGGTATGTTCTGACTGGGAAACTGAGGCCCTGGAAGCAGACACATTGTTGTGGCTTCTTAACAGACAAACACCTCTTACACCAGGGAAGCCTGAATAAGCACTCCTTTGGGCTACCTTTTATGGCTCTGAGGAAGAGAATCTGCCAGGCTGCCTTTGGCTGAAAATCACAAGGGGCTTGAAAGTGCTACCTGGAAAGTCAGTGGAAGAGCCCACAGTGCCTAGGCCCCACCGCCCGGGTAGGGCTTCCCCAAGCCGGGGAACCTCAAGGAACACTCCTCAGAGCTATTGCCCCATGTGTGCTCTGTAGCAGAGAGCTCTGGAGACTAGGTCTGTTCTGACTGGGAAATTGAGGCCCTGGGATCAGACCCATTGTTGTGGCTTCTTAACAGACAAACACCTCTTTCACCAGGGAAGCTTGAATAAGCACTCCCTTGGGCTACCTTTTATGACTCTAAGAAGAGACCCTTCCAGGCTGCCTTTGGCTGAAAATCACAAGGGGCTGGAAAGTGCTACCTGGAAAGTCAGTGGAAGAAGCCACAGTGCCTAGGCCCCACCACCCGAGTAGGGCTTCCCCAAGCCAGGGAACCTCAAGGAACTCTTCTGAGATGTATTGCCACATGTGTGCTCTGTAGCAGAGAGGTCTGGAGACTAGGTCTGTTCTGACTGGGAAACTGAGGCACTGGAGCAGACCCATTGTTGTGGCTACTTAACAGACAAACACCTCTTGCACCAGGGATGTCTGAATAAGGACTCCCTTGGGCTATCTTTTATGACTCTAAGGAAGAGACCCTGCCAGGCTCCATTTGGGTGAAAAGCACAAGGGGCTGGAAAGTGCTAGCTGGAAAGTCAGTGGTAGGGGCCATTGTGCCTAGGCCCCACCGCCCCGGTAGGGCTTCCCCAAGCCCGTGAACGTCAAGGCACCCTCCTCAGAGCTAATGCCCCATGTGTGCTCTGTAGCAGAGAGCTCTGGATACTAGGGCTGGTCTGACTAGGAAACTGAGACATGGAGGCAAACCTATTGTTGTCCATTCATAACAGCAAACACCTGTTTCGCCAGGGAAATTGGATAAGCACTCCCTTGGGCTACCTTTTATGACTCTAAGGAAGAGACCCTGCCAGGCTGTCTTTGGCTGAAAATCACAAGGGGCTGGAAAGTGCTACCTGGAAAGTCAGTGGAAGAGGCCACAGTGCCTAGGCCCCACCGCCCGCATAGGGCTTCCCCAAGCCAGGGAACATCAAGTAACACTCCTCAGAGTTATTGCCCCATGTGTGCTCCATAGCAGAGAGCTCTGGAGACTATTAGGTCTCTTCTGATTGGGAAACTGAGACCCTGGGAGCAGACCCATTGTTCTGCCTTCTTAACAGACAAACACCTCTTGCACCAGGGAAGCCTGAATAAGCACTCCCTTGGGCTACCTTTTATGACTCTAAGGAAGAGACCCTGCCAGGCTGCCTTTTTCCTGAAAATCACAAGGGGCTGGAAATTGCTACCTGGAAAGTCAGTGGAAGAGGCCACAGTGCCTAGGCCGCACCGCCCGGGTAGGGCTTCCCCAAGCCAGGGAACCTCAAGGAACACTCCTCAGAGCTATTGCCCCATGTGTGCTCTGTAGCAGAGAGGTCTGGAGACTAGGACTGTTCTGACGGGGAAACTGAGGCCCTGGAAACAGACCCATTGTTGTGGCTTCTTAACAGACAAAAACCTCTTGTACCAGGGAAGCTTGAATAAGCACTCCCTTGGGTTACCTTTTATAACTGTAAGAAAGAGACCCTGCCAGGCTGCCTTTGGCTGAAAATCACAAGGGGCTGGAAAGTGCTACCTGGAAAGTCCGTGGAAGAGGCCACAGTGCCTAGGCCGCACCGACCGGGTAGGGCTTCCCCAAGCCAGGGAACCTCAAGGAACACTCCTCTGAGCTATTGCCCCATGTGTGCTCTGTAGCAGAGAGGTCTGGAGACTACTAGGTCTGTTCTGACTGGGAACATGAGGGCCTGGGAGCAGACCCATTCTTGTGGCTTCTTAACAGACAAACAAACAGCTCTTGCAACAGGGAAGCTTGAATAAGCACTCCCTTGGGCTACCTTTTATGACTCTAAGTAAGAGAACGTGCCAGGTTGCCTTTAGTTGCAAATCACAAGGTGCTGGAAAGTGCTACCTGGAAAGTCAGTGGAAGAGGCCACAGTGCCTAGGCCCCACCGCCCGGGTAGGGCTTCCCCAAGCCCGTGAACGTCAAGGCACCCTCCTCAGAGCTAATGCCCCATGTGTGCTCTGTAGCAGAGAGCTCTGGATACTAGGCCTGGTCTGACTAGGAAACTGAGGCCTGAAGGCAAACCCATTGTTGTCCCTTCATAACAGCAAACACCTGTTTCGCCAGGGAAGATTGGATAAGCACTCCCTTGGGCTACCTTTTATGACTCTAAGGAAGAGACCCTGCCAGGCTGCCTTTGGCTGAAAATCACAAGGGGCTGGAAAGTGCTACCTGGGAAAGTCAGTGGAAGAAGCCACAGTGCCTAGGCCCCACCGCCCGGGTAGGGCTTCCCCAAGCAAGGGAACCTCAAGGAACACTCCTCAGAGCTATTGCCCCGTGTGTGCTCTGTAGCAGAGAGCTCTGGAGATTACTAAGGCTGTTCTGACTGGGAAACTGAGGCCCTGGGAGCAGACCCATTGCTGTGGCTTCTTAACAGACAAACACTTCTTCCACCAGGGAAGCTTGAATAAACACTCCCTTGGGCTATCTTTTATGTCTCTAAGGAAGAGACCCTGCCAGGCTGCCTTTGGCTGAAAATCAGAAGTGACTGGAAAGTGCTACCTGGAAAGTCAGTGGAAGAGGACACAGTGCCTAGGCCCCACCGCCCGGGTAGGGCTTCCCCAAGCCAGGGAACCTCAAGGAACACTCCTCAGAGCTATTGCCCCATATGTGCCCTGTAGCAGAGAGCTCTAGATACTAGGTGTTCTGACTGGGAAACTCAGGCCCTGGGAGCAGACCCATTATTGTGGCTTCTTAACAGCCAAACACCTCTTGCACCAGGGAAGCCTGAATAAGCACTCCCTTGGGCTACCTTTTATGACTCTAAGGAAGAGACCCTGCCAGGCTGTCTTTGGCTGAAAATCACAAGGGGCTGGAAAGTGCTACCTGGAAAGTCAGTGGAAGAGGCCACAGTGCCTAGGCCCCACCGCCCGGGTAGGGCTTCCCCAAACCGGGGAACCTCAAGGAACACTCCTCAGAGCTATTGCCCCATGTGTGCTCTGTATCAGAGAGCTGTGGAGACTAGGTCTGTTCTGACTGGGAAATTGAGGCCCTGGGATCAGACCCATTGTTGTGGCTTCTTAACAGACAAACACCTCTTTCACCAGGGAAGCTTGAATAAGCACTCCCTTGGGCTACCTTTTATGCCTCTAAGAAGAGACCCTTACAGGCTGCCTTTGGCTGAAAATCACAAGGGGCTGGAAAGTGCTACCTGGAAAGTCAGTGGAAGAAGCCACAGTGCCTAGGCCCCACCCCCCGAGTAGGGCTTCCCCAAGCCAGGGAACCTCAAGGAACTCTTCTTAGATGTATTGCCACATGTGTGCTCTGTAGCAGAGAGGTCTGGAGACTAGGTCTGTTCTGACTGGGAAACTGAGGCACTGGAGCAGACCCATTGTTGTGGCTACTTAACAGACAAACACCTCTTGCACCAGGGATGTCTGAATAAGGACTCCCTTGGGCTATCTTTTATGACTCTAAGGAAGAGACCCTGCCAGGCTCCATTTGGGTGAAAAGCACAAGGGGCTGGAAAGTGCTAGCTGGAAATTCAGTGGTAGGGGCCATTGTGCCTAGGCCCCACCGCCCCGGTAGGGCTTCCCCAAGCCCGTGAACGTCAAGGCACCCTCCTCAGAGCTAATGCCCCATGTGTGCTCTGTAGCAGAGAGCTCTGGATACTAGGCTTGGTCTGACTAGGAAACTGAGACATGGAGGCAAACCTATTGTTGTCCATTCATAACAGCAAACACCTGTTTCGCCAGGGAAATTGGATAAGCCCTCTTGCACCAGGGAAGCCTGAATAAGCACTCCCTTGGGCTACCTTTTATGACTCTAAGGAAGAGACCCTGCCAGGCTGCCTTTGGCTGAAAATCACAAGGGGCTGGAAAGTGCTACCTGGAAAGTCAGTGGAAGAGGCCACAGTGCCTAGGCCCCACCGCCCGGGTAGGGCTTCCCCAAGCCAGGGAACCTCAAGGAACACTCCTCAGAGCTATTGCCCCATGTGTGCTCTGTAGCAGAGAGGTCTGGAGACTACTAGGTCTGTTCTGACGGGGAAACTGAGGCCCTGGGAGCAGACCCATTGTTGTGGCTTCTTAACAGACAAAAACCTCTTGCACCAGGGAAGCTTGAATAAGCACTCCCTTGGGTTACCTTTTATGACTCTAAGAAGAGACCCTGCCAGGCTGCCTTTGGCTGAAAATCACAAGGGGCTGGAAAGTGCTACCTGGAAAGTCAGTGGAAGAGGCCACAGTGCCTAGGCCCCACCGCCCGGGTAGGGCTTCCCCAAGCCAGGGAACCTCAAGGAACACTCCTCAGAGCTATTGCCCCATGTGTGCTCTGTAGCAGAGAGCTCTGGAGACTACTAGGTCTGTTCTGACTGGGAAACTGAGGGCCTGGAGGCAGACCCATTCTTGTGGCTTCTTAACAGACAAACAGCTCTTGCAACAGGGAAGCTTGAATAAGCACTCCCTTGGGCTACCTTTTATGACTCTAAGTAAGAGAACCTGCCAGGCTGCCTTTGGCTGAAAATCACAAGGTGCTGGAAAGTGCTACCTGGAAAGTCAGTGGAAGAGGCCACAGTGCCTAGGCCCCACCGCCCGGGTAGGGCTTCCCCAAGCCCGGGAACCTCAAGGAACACTCCTCAGAGCTATTGCCCCATGTGTGCTCTGTAGCAGAGAGCTCTGGAGACTACTAGGTCTGTTCTGACTGGGAAACTGAGGCCTGGGAGCAAACCCATTGTTGTGGCTTCTTAACAGACAAACACTGTCTTGCCACCAGGGAAGATTGAATAAGCACTCCCTTGGGCTACCTTTTATGACTCTAAGGAAGAGACCCTGCCAGGCTGCCTTTGGCTGAAAATCACAAGGGGCTGGAAAGTGCTACCTGGAAAGTCAGTGGAAGAAGCCACAGTGCCTAGGCCCCACCGCCGCGGGTAGGGCTTCCCCAAGCCAGGGAACCTCAAGGAACACTCCTGAGAGCTATTGCCCCGTGTGTGCTCTGTAGCAGAGAGCTCTGGAGATTACTAAGGCTGTTCTGACTGGGAAACTGAGGCCCTGGGAGCAGACCCATTGCTGTGGCTTCTTAACAGACAAACACTTCTTTCCACCAGGGAAGCTTGAATAAACACTCCCTTGGGCTATCCTTTTATGTCTCTAAGGAAGAGACCCTGCCAGGCTGCCTTTGGCTGAAAATCAGAAGTGACTGGAAAGTGCTACCTGGAAAGTCAGTGGAAGAGGACACAGTGCCTAGGCCCCACCGCCCGGGTAGGGCTTCCCCAAGCCAGGGAACCTCAAGGAACACTCCTCAGAGCTATTGCCCCATATGTGCCCTGTAGCAGAGAGCTCTAGATACTAGGTCTGTTCTGACTGGGAAACTCAGGCCCTGGGAGCAGACCCATTATTGTGGCTTCTTAACAGCCAAACACCTCTTGCACCAGGGAAGCCTGAATAAGCACTCCCTTGGGCTACCTTTTATGACTCTAAGGAAGAGACCCTGCCAGGCTGTCTTTGGCTGAAAATCACAAGGGGCTGGAAAGTGCTACCTGGAAAGTCAGTGGAAGAAGCCACAGTGCCTAGGCCCCACCACCCGGGTAGGGCTTCCCCAAGCCAGGGAACCTCAAGGAACTCTCCTCAGAGCTATTGCCCACATGTGTGCTCTGTAGCAGAGAGGTCTGGAGACTAGGTCTGTTCTGACTGGGAAACTGAGGCCTGGAGCAGACCCATTGTTGTGGCTACTTAACAGACAAACACCTCTTGCACCAGGGATGTCTGAATAAGCACTCCCTTGGGCTATCTTTTATGACTCTAAGGAAGAGACCCTGCCAGGCTCCATTTGGCTGAAAAGCACAAGGGGCTGGAAAGTGCTACCTGGAAATTCAGTGGTAGAGGGCCATTGTGCCTAGGCCCCACCGCCCCGGGTAGGGCTTCCCCAAGCCCGTGAACGTCAAGGACACTCCTCAGAGCTAATGCCCCATGTGTGCTCTGTAGCATAGAGCTCTGGATACTAGGCTTGTTCTGACTAGGAAACTGAGACATGGGAGCAAACCTATTGTTGTCCATTCATAACAGCAAACACCTGTTTCGCCAGGGAAATTGGATAAGCACTCCCTTGGGCTACCTTTTATGACTCTAAGGAAGAGACCCTGCCAGGCTGTCTTTGGCTGAAAATCACAAGGGGCTGGAAAGTGCTACCTGGAAAGTCAGTGGAAGAGGCCACAGTGCCTAGGCCCCACCGCCCGGGTAGGGCTTCCCCAAGCCAGGGAAACCTCAAGGAACACTCCTCAGAGCTATTGCCCCATATGTGCTCTGTAGCAGAGAGCTCTAGATACTAGGTCTGTTCTGACTGGGAAACTCAGGCCCTGGGAGCAGACCCATTATTGTGGCTTCTTAACAGCCAAACACACCTCTTGCACCAGGGAAGCCTGAATAAGCACTCCCTTGGGCTACCTTTTATGACTCTAAGGAAGAGACCCTGCCAGGCTGCCTTTGGCTGAAAATCACAAGGGGCTGGAAAGTGCTACCTGGAAAGTCAGTGGAAGAGGCCACAGTGCCTAGGGCCCACCGCCCGGGTAGGGCTTCCCCAAGCTGGGGAACCTAAAGGAACACTCCTCAGAGCTATTGCCCCATGTGTCCTCTGTAGCAGAAAGCTCTGGAGACTACTAGGTCTGTTCTGAATGGGAAACTGAGACTCTGGGAGCAGACCCATTGTTGTGCTTTCTTAACACACAAACACCTCTTGCACCAGGGAAGCTTGAATAAGCATTCCCTTGGGTTACCTTTTATGACTCTAAGGAAGAGACCCTGCCAGGCTGCCTTTGGCTGAAAATCACAAGGGGCTGGAAAGTGCTACCTGGAAAGTCAGTGGAAGAGATCACAGTGCCTAGGTGCCATCGCCGGGGTAGCGCTTCCCCAAGACAGGGTACCTCAAGGAACACTCCTCAGAGCTATTGCCCCATGTGTGCTCTGTAGCAGAGGGCTCTGAGGGCTACTAGGTCTGTTTTGACTGGAAACCGAGGACCTCGGAACTGGCCCATGGCTGTGGCTTCTTAACAGATAAACACCTCTTGTACCAGGGAAGCTTGAATAAGCACTACCTTGGGCTACCTTTTATGACTCTAAGGAAGAGACCCTGCCAGGCTGCCTGTGGCTGAAAATCACAAGGGGTGGAATGTGCTACCTGAAAAGTCAGTGGAAGGGATCACAGTGCCTAGGCCCCACCGCCCAGTAGGGCTTCCCCAAGCCAGGGAATCTCACGGAACACTCCTCAGAGCTATTGCCCCATGTGTGCTCTGTAGTAGTGAGCTCTGGAGACTAGGTCTGTTCTGACTGGGAAACTGAGGCGCTGGAGCAGACCCTTTGTTGTGGCTACTTAACAGACAAACACTTCTTGCACCAGGGATGTCTGAATAAGCACTCCCTTGGGCTATATTTTATGACTCTAAGGAAGAGACCCTGCCAGGCTCCATTTGGTTGAAAAGCACAAGGGCCTGGAAAGTGCTAGCTGGAAAGTCAGTGGTAGGGGCCATTGTGCCTAGGCCCCACCGCCCCGGGTAGGGCTTCCCCAAGCCCGTGAACGTCAAGGCACCCTCCTCAGAGCTAATGCCCCATGTGTGCTCTGTAGCAGAGAGCTCTGGATACTAGGCTTGGTCTGACTAGGAAACTGAGGCCTGGAGGCAAACCCATTGTTGTCTCTTCATAACAGCAAAAACCCTGTTTCGCCAGGGAAGATTGGATAAGCACTCCCTTGGGCTACCTTTTTATGACTCTAAGGAAGAGACCCTGCCAGGCTGTCTTTGGCTGAAAATCACAAGGGGCTGGAAAGTGCTACCTGGAAAGTCAGTGGAAGAGGCCACAGTGTCTAGGCCCCACCGCCCGGGTAGGGCTTCCCCAAGCCAGGGAACATCAAGTAACACTCCTCAGAGCTATTGCCCCATGTGTGCTCTGTAGCAGAAAGCTCTGGAGACTACTAGGTCTGTTCTGACTGGGAAACTGAGACCCTGGGAGCAGACCCATTGTTGTGCCTTCTTAACAGAGAAACACCTCTTGCACCAGGGAAGCTTGAATAAGCACTCCCTTGGGTTACTTTTTATGACTCCAACGAAGAGACCCTGCCAGGCTGCCTTTGGCTGAAAATCACAAGGGGCTGGAAAGTGCTACCTGGAAAGTCAGTGGAAGAGATCACAGTGCTTAGGTGCCAGCGCCGCGGTAGGACTTCCCCAAGCCAGGGAACCTCAAGGAACACTCCTCAGAGCTATTGCCCCATGTGTGCTCTGTATCAGAGAGCTGTGGAGACTAGGTCTGTTCTGACTGGGAAACTGAGGCCCTGGGATCAGACCCATTGTTGTGGCTTCTTAACAGACAAACACCTCTTGCACCAGGGAAGCTTGAATAAGCACTCCCTTGGGCTACCTTTTATGACTCTAAGAAGAGACCCTGCCAGGCTGCCTTTGGCTGAAAATCACAAGGGGCTGGAAAGTGCTACCTGGAAAGTCCGTGGAAGAGGCCACAGTGCCTAGGCCGCACCAACCGAGTAGGGCTTCCCCAAGCCAGGGAACCTCAAGGAACACTCCTAAGTTCTATTGCCACATGTGTGCTCTGTAGCAGAGAGCTCTGGAGACTAGGTCTGTTCTGACTGGGAATCTGAGGCCCTGGGAGCAGACCCATTGTTGTGGCTACTTAACAGACAAACACCTCTTGCACCAGGGAAGGTTGAATAAGCACTCCCTTGGGCTACCTTTTATGACTCTAAGAAGAGACCCTGCCAGGCTGCCTTTGGCTGAAAATCACAAGGGGCTGTAAAGTGCTACGTGGAAAGTCAGTGGAAGAAGCCACAGTGCCTAGGCCGCACCACCCGGGTAGGGCTTCCCCAAGCCAGGGAATCTCAAGGAACACTCCTCAGAGCTATTGCCCCATGTGTGCTCTGTAGCAGAGAGCTCTGGAGACTACTAGGTCTGTTCTGACTGGGAAACTGAGGACCCTGGGAGCAGACCCATTGTTGTGGCTTCTTAACAGACAAACACCTCTTGCACCAGGGAAGCCTGAATAAGCACTCCCTTGGGCTACCTTTTTATGACTCTAAGGAAGAGACCCTGCCAGGCTGCATTTGGCTGAAAATCACAAGGGGCTGGAAAGTGCTACCTGGAAAGTCAGTGGAAGAGGCCACAGTGCCTAGGCCCCAACTGCCCGGTAGGGCTTCCCCAAGCCAGGGAACCTCAAGGAACACTCCTCAGATAGCTTATTGCCCCATGTGTGCTCTGTAGCAGAGAGCTCTGGAGACTAGGTCTGTTCTGACTGGGAAACTGAGGCCCTGGGAGCAGACCCATTGTTGTGGCTGCCTCTTAACAGACAAACACACTCTTGCACCAGGGAAGACCTGAATAAGCACTCCCTTGGGCTACCTTTTATGACTCTAAGGAAGAGACCCCTGCCAGGCTGCCTTTGGCTGAAAATCACAAGGGGCTGGAAAGTGCTACCTGGAAAGTCAGTGGAAGAGGCCACAGTGCCTAGGCCCCACCGCCCGGGTAGGGCTTCCCCAAGCCCGGGAACCTCAAGGAACACTCCTCAGAGCTATTGCCCCATGTGTGCTCTGTAGCAGAGAGCTCTGGAGACTAGGTCTGTTCTGACTGGAAACTGAGGACCTGGGAGCAGACCCATTGTTGTGGCTTCTTAACAGACAAACACCTCTTGCACCAGGGAAGCCTGAATAAGCACTCCCTTGGGCTACCTTTTATGACTCTAAGGAAGAGACCCTGCCAGGCTGCCTTTGGCTGAAAATCACAAGGGGCTGGAAAGTGCTACCTGGAAAGTCAGTGGAAGAGGCCACAGTGCCTAGGCCCCACCGCCCGGGTAGGGCTTCCCCAAAGCCAGGGAACCTCAAGGAACACTCCTCAGAGCTATTGCCCCATGTGTGCTCTGTAGCAGAGAGCTCTGGAGACTAGGTCTGTTCTGACTGGGAAACTGAGGCCCTGGGGGCAGACCCATTGTTGTGGCTTCTTAACAGACAAAAACCTCTTGCACCAGGGAAGTCTGAATAAGCACTCCCTTGGGCTACCTTTTATGACTCTAAGGAAGAGACCCTGCCAGGCTGCATTTGGCTGAAAATCACAAGGGGCTGGAAAGTGCTACCTGGAAAGTCAGTGGAAGAGGCCACAGTGCCTAGGCCCCACCGCCCCGGTAGGGCTTCCCCAAGCCAGGGAACCTCAAGGAACACTCCTCAGAGCTATTGCCCCATGTGTGCTCTGTAGCAGAGAGCTCTGGAGATTACTAGGTCTGTTCTGACTGGGAAACTGAGGCCCTGGAAGCAGAGACCATTGTTGTGGCTTCTTAACAGACAAACACCTCTTGCACCAGGGAAGCCTGAATAAGCACTCCCTTGGGCTACCTTTTATGACTCTAAGGAAGAGACCCTGCCAGGCTGCCTTTGGCTGAAAATCACAAGGGGCTGGAAAGTGCTACCTGGAAAGTCAGTGGAAGAGGCCACAGTGCCTAGGCCCCACCGCCCCGGTAGGGCTTCCCCAAGCCAGGGAACCTCAAGGAACACTCCTCAGAGCTATTGCCCCATGTGTGCTCTGTAGCAGAGAGCTCTGGATACTAGGTCTGTTCTGACTGGGAAACTGAGGCCTGGGGAACAGACCCATTGTTGTGGCTTCTTAACAGCACAAACACCTCTTGCACCAGGGAAGCCTGAATAAGCACTCCCTTGGGCTACCTTTTATGACTCTAAGGAAGAGACCCTGCCAGGCTGCCTTTGGCTGAAAATCACAAGGGGCTGGAAAGTGCTACCTGGAAAGTCAGTGGAAGAGGCCACAGTGCCTAGGCCCCACCGCCCGGGTAGGGCTTCCCCAAGCCAGGGAACCTCAAGGAACACTCCTCAGAGCTATTGCCCCATGTGTGCTCTGTAGCAGAGAGCTCTGGAGACTACTAGGTCTGTTCTGACTGGGAAACTGAGGCCCTGGGAGCAGACCCATTGTTGTGGCTTTCTAAACAGACAAACACCTCTTGCACCAGGGAAGCTTGAATAAGCACTCCCTTGGGCTACCTTTTATGACTCTAAGGAAGAGACCCTGCCAGGCTGCCTTTGGCTGAAAATCACAAGGGGCTGGAAAGTGCTACCTGGAAAGTCAGTGGAAGAGGCCACAGTGCCTAGGCCCCAACCGCCCGGGTAGGGCTTCCCCAAGCCAGGGAACCTCAAGGAACACTCCTCAGAGCTATTGCCCCATGTGTGCTCTGTAGCAGAGAGCTCTGGATACTAGGTCTGTTCTGACTGGGAAACTGAGGCCCTGGGAGCAGACCCATTGTTGTGGCTTCTTAACAGCCAAACACCTCTTGCACCAGGGAAGCTTGAATAAGCACTCCCTTGGGCTACCTTTTATGACTCTAAGGAAGAGACCCTGCCAGGCTGTCTTTTGGCTGAAAATCACAAGGGGCTGGAAAGTGCTACCTGGAAAGTCAGTGGAAGAGGCCACAGTGCCTAGGCCCCACCGCCCGGGTAGGGCTTCCCCAAACCGGGGAACCTCAAGGAACACTCCTCAGAGCTATTGCCCCATGTGTGCTCTGTATCAGAGAGCTGTGGAGACTAGGTCTGTTCTGACTGGGAAATTGAGGCCCTGGGATCAGACCCATTGTTGTGGCTTCTTAACAGACAAACACCTCTTTCACCAGGGAAGCTTGAATAAGCACTCCCTTGGGCTACCTTTTATGCCTCTAAGAAGAGATCCTTCCAGGCTGCCTTTGGCTGAAAATCACAAGGGGCTGGAAAGTGCTACCTGGAAAGTCAGTGGAAGAAGCCACAGTGCCTAGGCCCCACCACCCGAGTAGGGCTTCCCCAAGCCAGGGAACCTCAAGGAACTCTTCTTAGATGTATTGCCACATGTGTGCTCTGTAGCAGAGAGGTCTGGAGACTAGGTCTGTTCTGACTGGGAAACTGAGGCGCTGGAGCAGACCCATTGTTGTGGCTACTTAACAGACAAACACCTCTTGCACCAGGGATGTCTGAATAAGGACTCCCTTGGGCTATCTTTTATGACTCTAAGGAAGAGACCCTGCCAGGCTCCATTTGGGTGAAAAGCACAAGGGGCTGGAAAGTGCTAGCTGGAAATTCAGTGGTAGGGGCCATTGTGCCTAGGCCCCACCGCCCCGGTAGGGCTTCCCCAAGCCCGTGAACGTCAAGGCACCCTCCTCAGAGCTAATGCCCCATGTGTGCTCTGTAGCATAGAGCTCTGGATACTAGGCTTGGTCTGACTAGGAAACTGAGACATGGAGGCAAACCTATTGTTGTCCATTCATAACAGCAAACACCTGTTTCGCCAGGGAAATTGGATAAGCACTCCCTTGGGCTACCTTTTATGACTCTAAGGAAGAGACCCTGCCAGGCTGTCTTTGGCTGAAAATCACAAGGGGCTGGAAAGTGCTACCTGGAAAGTCAGTGGAAGAGGCCACAGTGCCTAGGCCCCACCGCCCGGGTAGGGCTTCCCCAAGCCAGGGAACCTCAAGGAACACTCCTCAGAGCTATTGCCCCATATGTGCTCTGTAGCAGAGAGCTCTAGATACTAGGTCTGTTCTGACTGGGAAACTCAGGCCCTGGGAGCAGACCCATTATTGTGGCTTCTTAACAGCCAAACACCTCTTGCACCAGGGAAGCCTGAATAAGCACTCCCTTGGGCTACCTTTTATGACTCTAAGGAAGAGACCCTGTCAGGCTGTCTTTGGCTGAAAATCACAAGGGGCTGGAAAGTGCTACCTGGAAAGTCAGTGGAAGAGGCCACAGTGCCTAGGGCCCACCGCCCGGGTAGGGCTTCCCCAAGCTGGGGAACCTAAAGGAACACTCCTCAGAGCTATTGCCCCATGTGTCCTCTGTAGCAGAAAGCTCTGGAGACTACTAGGTCTGTTCTGACTGGGAAACTGAGACTCTGGGAGCAGACCCATTGTTGTGCTTTCTTAACACACAAACACCTCTTGCACCAGGGAAGCTTGAATAAGCACTCCCTTGGGTTACCTTTTATGACTCTAAGGAAGAGACCCTGCCAGGCTGCCTTTGGCTGAAAATCACAAGGGGCTGGAAAGTGCTACCTGGAAAGTCAGTGGAAGAGATCACAGTGCCTAGGTGCCATCGCCGGGGTAGCGCTTCCCCAAGCCAGGGAACCTCAAGGAACACTCCTCAGAGCTATTGCCCCATGTGTGCTCTGTAGCAGAGGGCTCTGAGGGCTACTAGGTCTGTTTTGACTGGAAACCGAGGACCTCGGAACTGGCCCATGGCTGTGGCTTCTTAACAGATAAACACCTCTTGTACCAGGGAAGCTTGAATAAGCACTACCTTGGGCTACCTTTTATGACTCTAAGGAAGAGACCCTGCCAGGCTGCCTGTGGCTGAAAATCACAAGGGGTGGAATGTGCTACCTGAAAAGTCAGTGGAAGGGATCACAGTGCCTAGGCCCCACCGCCCAGTAGGGCTTCCCCAAGCCAGGGAATCTCACGGAACACTCCTCAGAGCTATTGCCCCATGTGTGCTCTGTAGTAGTGAGCTCTGGAGACTAGGTCTGTTCTGACTGGGAAACTGAGGCGCTGGAGCAGACCCTTTGTTGTGGCTACTTAACAGACAAACACTTCTTGCACCAGGGATGTCTGAATAAGCACTCCCTTGGGCTATATTTTATGACTCTAAGGAAGAGACCCTGCCAGGCTCCATTTGGTTGAAAAGCACAAGGGCCTGGAAAGTGCTAGCTGGAAAGTCAGTGGTAGGGGCCATTGTGCCTAGGCCCCACCGCCCCGGTAGGGCTTCCCCAAGCCCGTGAACGTCAAGGCACCCTCCTCAGAGCTAATGCCCCATGTGTGCTCTGTAGCAGAGAGCTCTGGATACTAGGCTTGGTCTGACTAGGAAACTGAGGCCTGGAGGCAAACCCATTGTTGTCTCTTCATAACAGCAAACACCTGTTTCGCCAGGGAAGATTGGATAAGCACTCCCTTGGGCTACCTTTTATGACTCTAAGGAAGAGACCCTGCCAGGCTGTCTTTGGCTGAAAATCACAAGGGGCTGGAAAGTGCTACCTGGAAAGTCAGTGGAAGAGGCCACAGTGTCTAGGCCCCACCGCCCGGGTAGGGCTTCCCCAAGCCAGGGAACATCAAGTAACACTCCTCAGAGCTATTGCCCCATGTGTGCTCTGTAGCAGAAAGCTCTGGAGACTACTAGGTCTGTTCTGACTGGGAAACTGAGACCCTGGGAGCAGACCCATTGTTGTGCCTTCTTAACAGAGAAACACCTCTTGCACCAGGGAAGCTTGAATAAGCACTCCCTTGGGTTACTTTTTATGACTCCAACGAAGA
>JAGTYA010000433.1:0-25814 GCA_024291935.2 Okapia johnstoni | reverse complement strand
TTATGGCGTCTTCACAGCCCAAACAACCCTCTTGCTCCAGGGGGAAGACTGATAAGCAGTTCCCCCTTGGGCTTCCCGTTTCTTGTTGACTATAAGGGACACAGAGCACATTTGCAAGGGCTGATCTGGCTGTAAATCACAAGGGGCTGGGAAGTGATACCTGGAATAGTCAGTGGAAAGAGGCCACAGTGACTAGGCTCGCAAAGCCCGGGTAGAGGCTTCGACCAGTGCCCTGAGAACGTGAAGGCAACCCTCCTTCAGACGCTTTTATTCCCACATGTCTGCTCTGTAGCAGAGAGCTACTGGAGACTCCAGTCAGGTTTCTGACGTTCTGACCTGTGAGGCGGAATAATCTGAGGCCTCACCCTGGGAGCAGAGCCATTGGTTCTGGCGTCTTCACAGCCAAACACCTGCTTGCACCAGGGAAGACTTAGCGGACTGACTAAGCAGTCCCCCCCTTGGGAGCTACCTCTTTTCTTGACTGTCCTAATGGAAGAGACCCCTCGAGCAAGGCTTCTCATCTGGCTGCTGAAAATCATACAAGGGGCTGGGAAGTATAGTGTGATATACCTGGAAAGTCAGTGAAAAGAGGCCACACAGTGCCTAGGCTATCCAAAGCCCCATTTATAGGCTTCCGACAGTGCCCGGAGCCTCACAGTAAGGACGAAAGCCTCCACACGCTATTTAAGCTATCGCTGCTATGAGCGGTAGACAGAGCTCTCGCTTGAGACTAGGATCTTGTCTGCCTTACAGGAAACTGAGGCTCTAGGGGAGCAGAGCCATAGTTCTGACGGTCTTCACAGCAAACACCGGTTCCCATACCAGAATACGAACTGAAAAAGCCAGGTCTCCGTGGGCTATATTTTTTTGACTTATAAGAGATAAGAGATGCAATGCAAGGCTGCATGTCGAGCTCTAGACATCACAAGGGTGCTGCACACCAGTCAATATACCTGGGAAAGTCAGTCTGAATGAGGCCAACAGTGCGTAGGCTAACAGCACCCGTACTGGCTTCCCCAAGGCAGGGAGCCTTTGTAATAACTCGCCTTCGACATTCACCTTTTCCCATGTCACCTCTGCTACAGAGGCGCTGAGATTAGTCTTGTTCTGCTAAGGAATACCGAGACCTCTGTCAGTGAAGGACTGTTCTGGCTCTTCACAGCCACTGAGGCCTCTGCACCAGGTAGACTAATCCATTGTCCCGGCGTCTTCCAGAGCCAAACACCTATATCGCAGAAGAGATATCCTGACCTCAATAGAAACATCTGGCCTGTGGCTCACCATGGATCCTGCTCTGTAATTACCTGGTGGACCTCTCGGAAGACAAAGAAGGAATCTGCACATGTCTGATGAAAATATTCTGGGGGCACTTAGACATGGGGCGGGAGGGTAATGGACAGGAATTATAAT
Source organism: Okapia johnstoni (assembly GCA_024291935.2). NCBI lineage: Eukaryota > Metazoa > Chordata > Mammalia > Artiodactyla > Giraffidae > Okapia > Okapia johnstoni. The sequence continues at coordinate 24,404 of JAGTYA010000433.1, read as the reverse complement.
TCCTGGGGTCGGTTGCGCACTGGACGTAGCTCTGGTAGACAGTGACTAGTAACCAATGGAGACCGAACTATGGTGCGTCTCTAACCGTTTGGCTCTACTAGAGACCCTGGGTGTTATTCTGCCATTATTCTGGGCTTCAAGCACTGATCAAACACACTCCATCCACCAGCGTTTTTGATAGCGCATTTTCTTTGACAGGTCCTTAGGGGTCTACTCACTCAATCAGATTCCTTACATAAAGGTATCAAGTCCAATCACCCATGCATAGGGCCCCGAAATAAAAGATGGTAGCCAACAGAGCTACCACTGCGAGTTCACGACATAAGACCGGTGCCCCCTAGTGATATGGCAGCCCAGGCCAAGGCTGCGAAACGTGGGAACGTGCCCAGTGCACCCTCCACTCACCGCTATTTCCTCTTCCGTGGCATTCTAATGCCCAGAGGTGGCATGAGAATTCTAGACAGACTAGGTCCTGAGTGCTTCGAGACTGGGGAGAAAAAGTCGTGAAATGCCGCTGGAGGCAGTCAGCCATTAGTTCAGATCACTAGGGGAGAACTCAATGTCACAGAGTGACAAGTTCGTTCATCCAGGGAATAGACTGAATAAGCAGTCCCTTGGGATACCTTTGTTGGACTCTAATGAGGGGTCCCCTGAAAAAATGTATCAAGCTTCTTTTATGGCTGACCGAATCATCACGGTGGGTTATGGGATATTGCTGGATATCGGAATGTCAGTGAAACAGTCGCCACAGTGTCCGAGGCCGTCAGCAATGTGTAGGTAGAGGATTTCGTGCCCTGCAAGGCGCAAGAGCCGCCCATCAAGGTTACCCTCCTCAACCGGCAGACTGATTTCCCCATTACCTGCTCAGTAGCAGAGATCAGCATCTGGAGACTAGGTCTGTTCTGATTGAAGACTCCACTGAGAGAGCCCTGGGAGCACAGCCATTGTTCTGAGGTCTTCAACAGCGCAACACCTCTTGTGCACCAGTGGAAAACTGAATAAGCAGTCCCTTCGGACTACCTTTTTTGACTTCGTAAGGTACAGACCCCTGCAAGGCCTGCAGAATCTACATTGAACAATCACACAAAGGGCTGGGAACATGATACCCTAAAGTGCAGTGATTAAGGAGGTCGACCCAGGAGCTCTAGGTGCTCCCAAAGCCCAGGTAAAGGCTATCGATCAGTGCCACTAACGTGTTGGCACCCCACACAGCGCTGTCCCTATGATTCCGAGTGCTTCTTTACCAAGATTTCTGTACATTACTTTTCCCTAGGTCTTTCTCTTTTTTAGATGCTTCTTGAGTTGCTGTGACAGATGCTCTGGGTTGACTGGTAAACTCGAGGCCCTGGGAGCAGAGCCATTGTTCTGGCGTCTTCACAGCCAAACACCTCTAGGTCACCAGGGCAGACTTGAACAAGCCATTCCTTGGGCTACCATTCTTTGACAACTAAATGGAAGAGACCCTGCAAGGCTGGATCTGGCTGAGAATCACAAGGGGCTGGGAAGTAATAACCTTGAAAGAGTCAGTCTGAAAGAGGCCACACTGCCTAGGCTCCAAAGCCACAGAGTAGTAACACGACAGGGGCCCAGAGTGCCTGAAGGAACCCTCCATAAGTGATTTCCACCCCATTATCTGCTCTGTACACCCCAGAGCTCTGGAACTCTAGGTCTGTTATCTGACCTGTCAACACTAAGTGCCTGGGCAGCAAGAGTTCCACTTGATTCTAGGCGTCTTAGTCAAAACACCCTCAGCACCATGAAGACTTGAATAAAACACTTGGTACTAACCTTTTCTGACGCTCAAGTTGGAAGTAGACCCTGCACACACAAGAAAGCATCCGCACCTTGCTGTTATTGAGTACATCTATCGCACACGTCAGAACCCTGCAGCCGGAAGATATCTGGCTGATATCTCCTCACATGAATTTGGGTAAGTGTTCACAAAGTCAGTGAGCAGTGCCACATTTAGGCTCCAAAGCTTCAGTCGTAAGTCTGCATTCTCGACAGTAGTGCCGCTGGAATGGACAGGCACGTGCTCCTCACACCTATTTTCCCCATGTCTCGCAGCTGTTAGCCATGATCTCTGGAAGACTAGTCTGTCTTTACTGGGCCTTCAAGCGATAGCCCTGCGAAGCAGAGCCATGTCAGTGATGTTCTGGCTCTTCACAGCCCAAACTACCATCTTGATCACCTGGAAAGAACTGAATAAGCAGTTCCCTTGGGCTACCTTTTTTTGACTCAAATAGGAACGAGACCCTGCAAGGCTGCATCTTGTGGGAATAATGAAGGCTGACTAACTCATATGGGAAAGTCATGTTTTGCCAGAGAATTCAGTCCCAGGCTACAAAGCAACTGTCAGGAGCAGAAGGTCAGGTCGCTCCAAAGCCCAGGAAAGGCGACAGTGACGTCCACGTAAGGCAACCCTCCACAGCGCTTTTCAGCACCTGTTGAGAGCTCTGTAGACTGAGATGTTCGTGAACCTATGATGACCTAAACTCCAACTGACGCCCTGGGAAGCAGAGCCCTTGATTTCTAGCCGTCCTTCACAGCCAAAACACCATCTATGCACCCTCTGACTGACCAGACAAACGACAACTGAGCAGCCTCTTGGGTCACCATTCCTGACTCTTGAGGAAATAGAAGAGAACCCTGCAAATGCGCATCATTGGCCTGCAAAATCAAACTAGGGCTGGAAAGTGATCAACTGGAAGAAACGTCAGTAGAAGCGAGGCCACATGCCAGGCTCCAAACAGCCCATGTACAAGGCTTTCGACAGATGTGCCTTGGAACGTGAAATGCACCTTCACCACATGCTGCGTTCCCCCAGTTTATCTCTGTAGCACACTAGCTCTGGAGAGCTCCCTCACCTCTCACTGAGGTACTCTGGCTCCCTGGGAGCCTCCTTGAGTGCCTGGGAGCAAGGCTCCATTCATCTGGCGCAATTCACAGCACATGCACCTCTTGCACCAGAAGAGCCTTGGATACGCATCCCTTGAGGGCTACACCTTGTTTGAACTTAAAGGAAAAAGCACTCACTGTCAAGGCTGCATCTGGCCTGAAAATCACGAGAAGGTGGCTGGGAAAGTGATTACCTGAAACATGTCAGTGAAAAGCCACAGGCGCTCTCTAGAGTTCCAACAGCAGCCCAGTGTCAGTACTGAGGAACTCGGCCCTTGCACGTCAAGAGCACCGGACCGAAAAGACGCTTTTCATAAACCAATGCTCTGTAGAAGAGAAGCTCCTGGAACTAAACTCTGAGATTTGACTGGGTAAACTGAGACCCCTGGCGGAGCAGAGATCCCCTTTTGTTCTTAGGCGTTCTTCACAGCCAAAAACCTCTTGCAAGTCACACAAAGACTGAACCTGAAGCATTATCCTCTCTATGCGCTATCCTTCTTTTGACCTCTAAGGAAGACAACACCCTGCAAGGCTCAGCAATCTGGCCTGAAAATCACAAGGGGCTGGGAAGTGATACCTGGAAAGTCCAGTGAAAGACGGCACAGTGCCTAGGCTCCAGGGAAACCCCCGGATAGGGCCTCAATCAAGGCTCTTCAGGACACAGGAGTGTCCCCATACTTTTTTCCCCTATGTCTGCTCTGTAGACAGAGGAGCTCTGGAAGACCCCACACCTAGTTTCTCTGTTCAGACAGGAGGACATCCGAGAAAGACTAGGTCTGTTTCTGACTGGGAAAACGATAGGCCCTGGGAGGCAGAGCCTATGTTCTGGCGCGTCTTTCACAGCCAACACACCCCATGTCTGCTCTGTAGCAGAGAGCTCTGGAGACTAGGTCTGTTCTGACTGGGAAACTGAGGCCCTGGGAGCAGAGCCATTGTTCTGGCGTCTTCACAGCCAAACACCTCTTGCACCAGGGAAGACTGAATAAGCAGTCCCTTGGGCTACCTTTTTTTGACTCTAAGGAAGAGACCCTGCAAGGCTGCATCTGGCTGAAAATCACAAGGGGCTGGGAAGTGATACCTGGAAAGTCAGTGAAAGAGGCCACAGTGCCTAGGCTCCAAAGCCCCAGGTAAGGCTTCGACAGTGCCCTGGAACGTGAAGGCACCCTCCACAGCGCTTTTTCCCCATGTCTGCTCTGTAGCAGAGAGCTCTGGAGACTAGGTCTGTTCTGACTGGGAAACTGAGGCCCTGGGAGCAGAGCCATTGTTCTGGCGTCTTCACAGCCAAACACCTCTTGCACCAGGGAAGACTGAATAAGCAGTCCCTTGGGCTACCTTTTTTGACTCTAAGGAAGAGACCCTGCAAGGCTGCATCTGGCTGAAAATCACAAGGGGCTGGGAAGTGATACCTGGAAAGTCAGTGAAAGAGGCCACAGTGCCTAGGCCCCAAAGCCCAGGTAAGGCTTCCCCAGTGCCCTGGAACTCAAGGAACCCTCCACAGCGCTATTTCCCCATGTCTGCTCTGTAGCAGAGAGCTCTGGAGACTAGGTCTGTTCTGACTGGGAAAAACGAGGCCCTGGGAGCAGAGCCATTGTTCTGGCGTCTTCACAGCCAAACACCTCTTGCACCAGGGAAGACTGAATAAGCAGTCCCTTGGGCTACCTTTTTTGACTCTAAGGAAGAGACCCTGCAAGGCTGCATCTGGCTGAAAATCACAAGGGGCTGGGAAGTGATACCTGGAAAGTCAGTGAAAGAGGCCACAGTGCCTAGGCTCCAAAGCCCCAGGGTAAGGCTTCCCCAAGGCCTGGAACGTGAAGGAACCCTCCTCAGCGCTTTTTTCCCCATGTCTGCTCTGTAGCAGAGAGCTCTGGAGACTAGGTCTGTTCTGACTGGGAAACTGAGGCCCTGGGAGCAGAGCCATTGTTCTGGCGTCTTCACAGCCAAACACCTCTTGCACCAGGGAAGACTGAATAAGCAGTCCCTTGGGCTACCTTTTTTTGACTCTAAGGAAGAGACCCTGCAAGGCTGCATCTGGCTGAAAATCACAAGGGGCTGGGAAGTGATACCTGAAAGTCAAGTGAAAGAGGCCACAGTGCCTAGGCTCCAAAGCCCAGGTAAGGCTTCGACAGTGCCCTGGAACGTGAAGGCACCCTCCACAGCGCTTTTTCCCCATGTCTGCTCTGTAGCAGAGAGAGCTCTGGAGACTAGGTCTGTTCTGACTGGGAAACTGAGGCCCTGGGAGGGAGCAGAGCCATTGTTCTGGCGTCTTCACAGCCAAACACCTCTTGCACCAGGGAAGACTGAATAAGCAGTCCCTTGGGCTACCTTTTTTGACTCTAAGGAAGAGACCCTGCAAGGCTGCATCTGGCTGAAAATCACAAGGGGCTGGGAAGTGATACCTGGAAAGTCAGTGAAAGAGGCCACAGTGCCTAGCTCCCCAGCACCCGGGTAAGGCTTCGACAGTGCCCTGGAACGTGAAGGCACCCTCCACAGCGCTTTTTCCCCATGTCTGCTCTGTAGCAGAGAGCTCTGGAGACTAGGTCTGTTCTGACTGGGAAACTGAGGCCCTGGGAGCAGAGCCATTGTTTGTTCTGGCGTCTTCACAGCCAAACACCTCTTGCACCAGGGAAGACTGAATAAGCAGTCCCTTGGGCTACCTTTTTTGACTCTAAGGAAGAGACCCTGCAAGGCTGCATCTGGCTGAAAATCACAAGGGGCTGGGAAGTGATACCTGGAAAGTCAGTGAAAGAGAGGCACAGTGCCTAGGCTCCAAAGCCCCCGTAGGGCTTCGACAGTGCAGGGGAGCGTGAAGGAACCCTCCCTCAGAGCTATTTCCCCATGTCTGCTCTGTAGCAGAGAGCTCTGGAGACTAGGTCTGTTCTGACTGGGAAACTGAGGCCCTGGGAGCAGAGCCATTGTTCTGGCGTCTTCCAAACACCTCTTGCACCAGGGAAGACTGAATAAGCAGTCCCTTGGGCTACTACCTTTTTTGACTCTAAGGAAGAGACCCTGCAAGGCTGCATCTGGCTGAAAATCACAAGGGGCTGGGAAGTGATACCTGGAAAGTCAGTGAAAGAGGCCACAGTGCCTAGGCTCCAAAGCCCAGGTAAGGCTTCGACAGTGCCCTGGAACGTGAAGGCACCCTCCACAGCGCTTTTTCCCCCATGTCTGCTCTGTAGCAGAGAGCTCTGGAGACTAGGTCTGTTCTGACTGGGAAACTGAGGCCCTGGGAGCAGAGCCATTGTTCTGGCGTCTTCACAGCCAAACACCTCTTGCACCAGGGAAGACTGAATAAGCAGTCCCTTGGGCTACCTTTTTTGACTCTAAGGAAGAGACCCTGCAAGGCTGCATCTGGCTGAAAATCACAAGGGGCTGGGAAGTGATACCTGGAAAGTCAGTGAAAGAGGCCACAGTGCCTAGGCTCCAAAGCCCCAGGTAAGGCTTCGACAGTGCCCTGGAACGTGAAGGCACCCTCCACAGCGCTTTTTCCCCATGTCTGCTCTGTAGCAGAGAGCTCTGGAGACTAGGTCTGTTCTGACTGGGAAACTGAGGCCCTGGGAGCAGAGCCATTGTTCTGGCGTCTTCACAGCCAAACACCTCTTGCACCAGGGAAGACTGAATAAGCAGCAGTCCCTTGGGCTACCTTTTTTGACTCTAAGGAAGAGACCCTGCAAGGCTGCATCTGGCTGAAAATCACAAGGGGCTGGGAAGTGATACCTGGAAAGTCAGTGAAAGAGGCCACAGTGCCTAGGCCCCAAAGCCCAGGTAAGGCTTCGACAGTGCCCTGGAACGTGAAGGCACCCTCCACAGCGCTTTTTCCCCATGTCTGCTCTGTAGCAGAGAGCTCTGGAGACTAGGTCTGTTCTGACTGGGAAAACTGAGGCCCTGGGAGCAGAGCCATTGTTCTGGCGTCTTCACAGCCAAACACCTCTTGCACCAGGGAAGACTGAATAAGCAGTCCCTTGGGCTACCTTTTTTGACTCTAAGGAAGAGACCCTGCAAGGCTGCATCTGGCTGAAAATCACAAGGGGCTGGGAAGTGATACCTGGAAAGTCAGTGAAAGAGGCCACAGTGCCTAGGCTCCAAAGCCCCGGTAAGGCTTCGACAGTGCCCTGGAACGTGAAGGCACCCTCCTCAGAGCTATTTTTCCCCATGTCTGCTCTGTAGCAGAGAGCTCTGGAGACTAGGTCTGTTCTGACTGGGAAACTGAGGCCCTGGGAGCAGAGCCATTGTTCTGGCGTCTTCACAGCCAAACACCTCTTGCACCAGGGAAGACTGAATAAGCAGTCCCTTGGGCTACTACCTTTTTTGACTCTAAGGAAGAGACCCTGCAAGGCTGCATCTGGCTGAAAATCACAAGGGGCTGGGAAGTGATACCTGGAAAGTCAGTGAAAGAGGCCACACAGTGCCTAGGCTCCAAAGCACCAGGTAAGGCTTCGACAGTGCCCTGGAACCTGAAGGCACCCTCCACAGCGCTTTTTCCCCATGTCTGCTCTGTAGCAGAGAGCTCTGGAGACTAGGTCTGTTCTGACTGGGAAACTGAGGCCCTGGGAGCAGAGAGCCATTGTTCTGGCGTCTTCACAGCCAAACACCTCTTGCACCAGGGAAGACTGAATAAGCAGTCCCTTGGGCTACCTTTTTTGACTCTAAGGAAGAGACCCTGCAAGCAAGGCTGCATCTGGCTGAAAATCACAAGGGGCTGGGAAGTGATACCTGGAAAGTCAGTGAAAGAGGCCACAGTGCCTAGGCTCCAAAGCCCAGGTAAGGCTTCGACAGTGCCCTGGAACGTGAAGGCACCCTCCACAGCGCTTTTTTCCCCCCCATGTCTGCTCTGTAGCAGAGAGCTCTGGAGACTAGGTCTGTTCTGACTGGGAAACTGAGGCCCTGGAGCAGAGCCATTGTTCTGGGCGTCTTCACAGCCAAACACCTCTTTGCACCAGGGAAGACTGAATAAGCAGTCCCTTGGGCTACCTTTTTTGACTCTAAGGAAGAGACCCTGCAAGGCTGCATCTGGCTGAAAATCACAAGGGGCTGGGAAGTGATACCTGGAAAGTCAGTGAAAGAGGCCACAGTGCCTAGGCCCCAAAGCCCAGGTAAGGCTTCGACAGTGCCCTGGAACGTGAAGGCAACCCTCCTCAGCGCTTTTTCCCCATGTCTGCTCTGTAGCAGAGAGCTCTGGAGACTAGGTCTGTTCTGACTGGGAAACTGAGGCCCTGGGAGCAGAGCCATTGTTCTGGCGTCTTCACAGCCAAACACCTCTTGCACCAGGGAAGACTGAATAAGCAGTCCCTTGGGCTACCTTTTTTTTTGACTCTAAGGAAGAGACCCTGCAAGGCTGCATCTGGCTGAAAATCACAAGGGGCTGGGAAGTGATACCTGGAAAGTCAGTGAAAGAGGCCACAGTGCCTAGGCCCCAAAGCCCAGGTAGGGCTTCCCCAAGTGCCCTGAGCCTGAAGGAACCCTCCTCAGAGCTATTTCCCCATGTCTGCTCTGTAGCAGAGAGCTCTGGAGACTAGGTCTGTTCTGACTGGGAAACTGAGGCCCTGGGAGCAGAGCCATTGTTCTGGCGTCTTCACAGCCAAACACCTCTTGCACCAGGGAAGACTGAATAAGCAGTCCCTTGGGCTACCTTTTTTGACTCTAAGGAAGAGACCCTGCAAGGCTGCATCTGGCTGAAAATCACAAGGGGCTGGGAAGTGATACCTGGAAAGTCAGTGAAAGAGGCCACAGTGCCTAGGCCCCAAAGCCCAGGTAAGGCTTCCCCAGTGCCCTGGAACCTCAAGGAACCCTCCTCAGAGCTATTTCCCCATGTCTGCTCTGTAGCAGAGAGCTCTGGAGACTAGGTCTGTTCTGACTGGGAAACTGAGGCCCTGGGAGCAGAGCCATTGTTCTGGCGTCTTCACAGCCAAACACCTCTTGCACCAGGGAAGACTGAATAAGCAGTCCCTTGGGCTACCTTTTTTTGACTCTAAGGAAGAGACCCTGCAAGGCTGCATCTGGCTGAAAATCACAAGGGGCTGGGAAGTGATACCTGGAAAGTCAGTGAAAGAGGCCACAGTGCCTAGGCTCCAAAGCCCAGGTAAGGCTTCGACAGTGCCCTGGAACGTGAAGGCACCCTCCACAGCGCTTTTTTTTCCCCATGTCTGCTCTGTAGCAGAGAGCTCTGGAGACTAGGTCTGTTCTGACTGGGAAACTGAGGCCCTGGGAGCAGAGCCATTGTTCTGGCGTCTTCACAGCCAAACACCTCTTGCACCAGGGAAGACTGAATAAGCAGTCCCTTGGGCTACCTTTTTTGACTCTAAGGAAGAGACCCTGCAAGGCTGCATCTGGCTGAAAATCACAAGGGGCTGGGAAGTGATACCTGGAAAGTCAGTGAAAGAGGCCACAGTGCCTAGGCTCCAAAGCCCAGGTAAGGCTTCGACAGTGCCCTGGAACCTGAAGGCAACCCTCCTCAGCGCTTTTTCCCCCATGTCTGCTCTGTAGCAGAGAGCTCTGGAGACTAGGTCTGTTCTGACTGGGAAACTGAGGCCCTGGGAGCAGAGAGCCCATTGTTCTGGCGTCTTCACAGCCAAACACCTCTTGCACCAGGGAAGACTGAATAAGCAGTCCCTTGGGCTACCTTTTTTGACTCTAAGGAAGAGACCCTGCAAGGCTGCATCTGGCTGAAAATCACAAGGGGCTGGGAAGTGATACCTGGAAAGTCAGTGAAAGAGGCCACAGTGCCTAGGCCCCAAACCCCAGGTAAGGCTTCGACAGTGCCCTGGAACCTCAAGGAACCCTCCTCAGAGCTATTTTCCCCATGTCTGCTCTGTAGCAGAGAGCTCTGGAGACTAGGTCTGTTCTGACTGGGAAACTGAGGCCCTGGGAGCAGAGCCATTGTTCTGGCGTCTTCACAGCCAAACACCTCTTGCACCAGGGAAGACTGAATAAGCAGTCCCTTGGGCTACCTTTTTTTGACTCTAAGGAAGAGACCCTGCAAGGCTGCATCTGGCTGAAAATCACAAGGGGCTGGGAAGTGATACCTGGAAAGTCAGTGAAAGAGGCCACAGTGCCTAGGCTCCAAAGCCCCCGGGTAGGGCTTCGACAGTGCAGGGAACGTGAAGGCACCCTCCTCAGAGCTATTTCCCCATGTCTGCTCTGTAGCAGAGAGCTCTGGAGACTAGGTCTGTTTCTGACTGGGAAACTGAGGCCCTGGGAGCAGAGCCATTGTTCTGGCGTCTTCACAGCCAAACACCTCTTGCACCAGGGAAGACTGAATAAGCAGTCCCTTGGGCTACCTTTTTTTTGACTCTAAGGAAGAGACCCTGCAAGGCTGCATCTGGCTGAAAATCACAAGGGGCTGGGAAGTGATACCTGGAAAGTCAGTGAAAGAGGCCACAGTGCCTAGGCTCCAAAGCCCAGGTAAGGCTTCGACAGTGCCCTGGAACGTGAAGGACCCCTCCACAGCGCTTTTTTCCCCATGTCTGCTCTGTAGCAGAGAGCTCTGGAGACTAGGTCTGTTCTGACTGGGAAACTGAGGCCCTGGGAGCAGAGCCATTGTTCTGGCGTCTTCACAGCCAAACACCTCTTGCACCAGGGAAGACTGAATAAGCAGTCCCTTGGGCTACCTTTTTTTGACTCTAAGGAAGAGACCCTGCAAGGCTGCATCTGGCTGAAAATCACAAGGGGCTGGGAAGTGATACCTGGAAAGTCAGTGAAAGAGGCCACAGTGCCTAGGCCCAAAGCACCCGGGTAGGGCTTCCCCAGTGCCCTGGAAGCGTCAAGGAACCCTCCTCAGAGCTATTTCCCCCCATGTCTGCTCTGTAGCAGAGAGCTCTGGAGACTAGGTCTGTTCTGACTGGGAAACTGAGGCCCTGGGAGCAGAGCCATTGTTCTGGCGTCTTCACAGCCAAACACCTCTTGCACCAGGGAAGACTGAATAAGCAGTCCCTTGGGCTACCTTTTTTTTTTGACTCTAAGGAAGAGACCCTGCAAGGCTGCATCTGGCTGAAAATCACAAGGGGCTGGGAAGTGATACCCTGGAAAGTCAGTGAAAGAGGCCACAGTGCCTAGGCCCCAAAGCCCAGGTAAGGCTTCGACAGTGCCCTGGAACGTGAAGGCACCCTCCTCAGAGCTTTTTCCCCATGTCTGCTCTGTAGCAGAGAGCTCTGGAGACTAGGTCTGTTCTGACTGGGAAACTGAGGCCCTGGGAGCAGAGCCATTGTTCTGGCGTCTTCACAGCCAAACACCTCTTGCACCAGGGAAGACTGAATAAGCAGTCCCTTGGGCTACCTTTTTTGACTCTAAGGAAGAGACCCTGCAAGGCTGCATCTGGCTGAAAATCACAAGGGGCTGGGAAGTGATACCTGGAAAGTCAGTGAAAGAGGCCACAGTGCCTAGGCCCCAAAGCCCAGGTAGGGCTTCCCCAAGGCAGGGAACCTCAAGGAACCCTCCTCAGAGCTATTTCCCCATGTCTGCTCTGTAGCAGAGAGCTCTGGAGACTAGGTCTGTTTCTGACTGGGAAAAAACTGAGGCCCTGGGAGCAGAGCCATTGTTCTGGCGTCTTCACAGCCAAACACCTCTTGCACCAGGGAAGACTGAATAAGCAGTCCCTTGGGCTACCTTTTTTGACTCTAAGGAAGAGACCCTGCAAGGCTGCATCTGGCTGAAAATCACAAGGGGCTGGGAAGTGATACCTGGAAAGTCAGTGAAAGAGGCCACAGTGCCTAGGCTCCAAAGCCCAGGTAAGCTTCGACCAGTGCCCTGGAACGTGAAGGCACCCTCCACAGCGCTTTTTTCCCCATGTCTGCTCTGTAGCAGAGAGCTCTGGAGACTAGGTCTGTTCTGACTGGGAAACTGAGGCCCTGGGAGCAGAGCCATTGTTCTGGCGTCTTCACAGCCAAACACCTCTTGCACCAGGGAAGACTGAATAAGCAGTCCCTTGGGCTACCTTTTTTTGACTCTAAGGAAGAGACCCTGCAAGGCTGCATCTGGCTGAAAATCACAAGGGGCTGGGAAGTGATACCTGGGAAAGTCAGTGAAAGAGGCCACAGTGCCTAGGCCCCAGCACCCAGGTAAGGCTTCCCCAAGGCCCTGGAAGCGTCAAGGAACCCTCCTCAGAGCTATTTTTTTCCCCATGTCTGCTCTGTAGCAGAGAGCTCTGGAGACTAGGTCTGTTCTGACTGGGAAACTGAGGCCCTGGGAGCAGAGCCATTGTTCTGGCGTCTTCACAGCCAAACACCTCTTGCACCAGGGAAGACTGAATAAGCAGTCCCTTGGGCTACCTTTTTTGACTCTAAGGAAGAGACCCTGCAAGGCTGCATCTGGCTGAAAATCACAAGGGGCTGGGAAGTGATACCTGGAAAGTCAGTGAAAGAGGCCACAGTGCCTAGGCTCCCAAAGCCCAGGTAAGGCTTCGACAGTGCCCTGGAACGTGAAGGCACCCTCCTCAGAGCTATTTTCCCCATGTCTGCTCTGTAGCAGAGAGCTCTGGAGACTAGGTCTGTTCTGACTGGGAAACTGAGGCCCTGGGAGCAGAGCCATTGTTCTGGCGTCTTTCACAGCCAAACACCTCTTGCACCACCAGGGAAGACTGAATAAGCAGTCCCTTGGGCTACCTTTTTTTGACTCTAAGGAAGAGACCCTGCAAGGCTGCATCTGGCTGAAAATCACAAGGGGCTGGGAAGTGATATACCTGGAAAGTCAGTGAAAGAGGCCACAGTGCCTAGGCCCCAAAGCCCCCAGTAAGGCTTCGACAGTGCCCAGGGAACCTCAAGGAACCCTCCTCAGAGCTATTTCCCCATGTCTGCTCTGTAGCAGAGAGCTCTGGAGACTAGGTCTGTTCTGACTGGGAAACTGAGGCCCTGGGAGCAGAGCGCACCAGGGAGAACTGAATAAGCAGCAGTCCCTTGGGCTACCTTTTTTTGACACTCTAAGGAAAGAGACCCTGCAAAAGGGAGCTGACATCTGGCTAAAAAAAACACAAGGGGCTGGGAAAAGGACCTGGAAATTCAGCTGAAAGAGGACACAGTGCTCTAAGGAATAGGGATAACCCAGGTAAGGTCTATCCCCAAGGCAGTGGGGAGCGTAAAGGAACCCTCCACAAGCTATTTCGCCCAGGTCCTGCTCTGTAGGTGCAGAGAGACATCACGAGAGTACCTACGTCTGGTCTTGACTGGGAAACTGAGGCCCTGGGAGCAAGAGCCATTTGTTCTGGCGTCTTCACAGGTGCCAAAAGCACCACTTGCACCAGGGAAGACTGAATAAGCAGGGACCCTTGGGCTACCTTTTTATAGACTCTAAGGAAGAGACCACTGCAAAGGCTGCAATCTGGAGTGAAAATCACAAGGGGCTGGGAAGTGATACCTGGAAAGTCAGTGAAAGAGGGCCACAGTGCCCTAGGCTCCAAAGCACCAGGTAAGGCTTCCCAGTGGCGGGAACCTAAAGGAACCCTCCTCAGCGCTATTTTTGCCCATGTCTGGCTCTGTCGCAGAGAGCTCTGGGAGACTAGGTCTGTTCTGACTGGGAAAAACTGAGGCCCTGGCTAGGAGCAGAGCCATTGTTCTGGCGTCTTCACAGCCAAACACCTCTTGCACCAGGGAAGACTTACCATGAATAAGCAGTCCCTTGGGCTACCTTTTTTGACTCTAAGGAAGAGACCCTGCAAGGCTGCATTCTGGCTGAAAATCACAAGGGGGGGGGTGGGACCTGGAAGGTCAGTGAAAGAGGCCACAGTGCCTAGGCTCCAAAGCCCAGGTAAGCTTCGACAAGTGCCCTGGAACGTGAAGGCAACCTCCACAGCGCTTTTTTCCCCATGTCTGCTCTGTAGCAGAGAGCTCTGGAGACTAGGTCTGTTCTGACTGGGAAACTGAGGCCCTGGGAGCAAGAGCCATTGTTCTGGCGTCTTCACAGCCAAACACCTCTTGCACCAGGGGAAGAACTGAATAAGCAGTCCCTTGGGCTACCTGTTTTTTGACTCTAAGGAAGAGACCCTGCAAGGCTGCATCTGGCTGAAAATCACAAGGGGCTGGGAAGTGATACCTGGAAAGTCAGTGAAAGAGGCCACAGTGCCTAGGCTCCAAAGCCCAGAGTAGGCTTCGACAGTGCCCTGGAACCTCAAGGCACCCCTCCACAGCGCTTTTTTTTTCCCATGTCTGCTCTGTAGCAGAGAGCTCTGGAGACTAGGTCTGTTCTGACTGGGAAACTGAGGCCCTGGGAGCAGAGCCATTGTTCTGGCGTCTTCACAGCCAAACACCTCTTGCACCAGGGAAGACTGGAATAAGCAGTCCCTTGGGGCTACCTTTTTTGACTCTAAGGAAGAGACCCCTGCAAGGCTGCATCTGGCTGAAAATCACAAGGGGCTGGGAAGTGATACCTGGAAAGTCAGTGAAAGAGGGCCACAGTGCCTAGGCTCCCAAAGCATCCCACGGTAAGGGCTTCCCCAAGGCAGGGAGCCTGAAGGAACCCTCCTCAGAGCTATTTTCCCCATGTCTGCTCTGTAGCAGAGAGCTCTGGAGACTAGGGTCTGTTTCTGACTGGGAAACTGAGGCCCTGGGGAGCAGAGCCATTGTTCTGGCGTCTTCACAGCCAAACAAACACTCTTGCACCAGGGAAGACTGAATAAGCAGTCCCTTGGGCTACCTTTTTTTTTTGACTCTAAGGAAGAGACCCTGCAAGGCTGCATCTGGCTGAAAATCACAAGGGGCTGGGAAGTGATACCTGGAAAGTCAGTGAAAGGGGGCCACAGTGCCTGAGGCTCCAAAGCCCAGGTAAGGCTTCGACAGTGCCCTGGAACGTGAAGGCACCCTCCACAGCGCTTTTTCCCCATGTTCCTGCTCTGTAGCAGAGAGCTCTGGGAGGACTAGGTCTGTTCTGACTGGGAAACTGAGGCCTGGGAAGCAGAGCCATTGTTCTGGCGTCTTCACAAGCCAAACACCTCTTGCACCAGGGGAAGACTGAATAAGGCAGTCCCTTGGGCTACCCTTTTTTGGACTCTAAGGAAGAGACCCTGCAAGGGCTGCATCTGGCTGAAAAATCACAAGGGGCTGGGGAAGTGATACCTGGAAAGTCAGTGAAAGAGGCCACAGTGCCTAGGCCCAAAGCACCAGGTAAGGCTTCGCAGTGCCCTGGGCAGGGAGCCTCAAGGCACCCCTCCAAAGCGCTATTTTCCCCCATGTCTGCTCTGTAGCAGAGAGCTCTGGAGACTAGGTCTGTTCTGACTGGGAAACTGAGTGCCCTGGGAGCAGAGCCATTGTTTCTGGCGTCTTCACAGCCAAACACCTCTTGCACCAGGGAAGAACTGAATAAGCAGTCCTTGGGCTACCTTTTTTTGACTCTAAGGAAGAGACCCTGCAAGGGCTGCATCTGGCTGAAAATCACAGGGGGCTGGGAAGTGATACCTGGAAAGTCAGTGAAAGAGGCCACAGTGCCTAGGCTCCAGCAGCCCCAGGTAAGGCTTCCCCTCAGTGCCACTGGAACCTCAAGGAACCCTCCTCAGAGCTTTTTCCCCATGTCTGCTCTGTAGCAGAGAGCTCTGGAGACTAGGTTCTGTTCTGACTGGGAAACTGAGGCCCTGGGAGCAGAGCCATTGTTCTGGCGTCTTTCAGGAAGCCAAAACACCTCTTGCAACCAGGGAAGACTGAATAAGCAGTCCCTTGGGCTACCTTTTTTGACTCTAAGGAAGAGACCCTGCAAGGCTGCATCTGGCTGAAAATCACAAGGGGCTGGGAAGTGATACCTGGAAAGTCAGTGAAAGAGAGGCCAACAGTGCCTAGGCCCCAAAGCCCGGGTAAGGCTTCGAGACCCCCCTGCAGGGAGCGTGAAAGGAACCCTCCACAGAGCTTTTTTCCCCATGTCTGCTCTGTAGCAGAGAGCTCTGGAGACTAGGGTCTGTTCTGACTGGGAAACTGAGGCCCTGGGAGCAGAGCCATTGTTCTGGCGTCTTCACAGCCAAACACCTCTTGCACCAGGGAAGGTACTGAATAAGCAGTCCCTTGGGGCTCTACCTTTTTTGACTCTAAGGAAGAGACCCTGATTCAAGGCTGCATCTGGCTGAAAATCACAAGGGGCTGGGAAGTGATACCTGGAAAGTCAGTGAAAGAGGCCACAGTGCCTAGGCCCCAGCACCCGTGGTAAGGCTTCCCCCAAGGCCACGGGAGCCTCAAGGAACCCTCCTCAGAGCTATTTCCCCATGTCTGCTCTGTAGCAGAGAGCTCTGGAGACTAGGTCTGTTCTGACTGGGAAACTGAGGCCCTGGGGCAGAGCCATTGTTCTGGCGTCTTCACAGCCAAAACACCCACTTGCACCAGGGAAGACTGAATAAGCAGTCCCTTGGGCTACCTTTTTTGACTCTAAGGAAGAGACCCTGCAAGGCTGCATCTGGCTGAAAATCACAAGGGGCTGGGAAGTGATACCTGGAAAGTCAGTGAAAGAGGCCACAGTGCCTAGGCTCCAAAGCCCAGGTAAGGCTTCGACAGTGCCCTGGAACGTGAAGGCACCCTCCACAGCGCTTTTTCCCCCCATGTCTGCTCTGTAGCAGAGAGCTCTGGAGACTAGGTCTGTTCTGACTGGGAAACTGAGGCCCTGGGAGCAGAGCCATTGTTCTGGCGTCTTCACAGCCAAACACCTCTCTTGCACCAGGGAAGACTGAATAAGCAGTCCCTTGGGCTACCCTTTTTTGACTCTAAGGAAGAGACCCTGCAAGGCTGCATCTGGCTGAAAATCACAAGGGGCTGGGAAGTGATACCTGGAAAGTCAGTGAAAAGAGGCCACAGTGCCTAGGCCCCAAAGCCCACCAGGTAAGGCTTCCCCAAGGCAGGGAGCCTCAAGGAAGGCCTCCTCCACAGCGCTTTTTCCCCATGTCTGCTCTGTAGCAGAGAGCTCTGGAGACTAGGTCTGTTCTGACTGGGAAACTGAGGGCCCTGGGAGCAGAGCCATTGTTTCTGGCGTCTTCACAGCCAAACACCTCTTGCACCAGGGAAAGACTGAATAAGCAGTCCCTTTGGGCTACCTTTTTTTGACTCTAAGGAAGAGACCCTGCAAGGCTGCATCTGGCTGAAAATCACAAGGGGCTGGGAAGTGATACCTGGAAAAGTCAGTGAAAGAGGCCACAGTGCCTAGGCTCCAAACCCCAGGTAAGGGCTTCCCCAAGCCCTGCTGGAACGTGATGAAGGAACCCTCCTCAGAGCTTTTTCCCCATGTCTGCTCTGTAGCAGAGAGCTCTGGAGACTAGGTTCTGTTCTGACTGGGAAACTGAGGCCCTGGGAGCAGAGCCATTGTTCTGGCGTCTTCACAGCCAAACACCTCTTGCACCAGGGAAGACTGAATAAGCAGTCCCTTGGGCTACCTTTTTTTGACTCTAAGGAAGAGACCCTGCAAGGCTGCATCTGGCTGAAAATCACAAGGGGCTGGAAGTGATACCTGGAAAGTCAGTGAAAGAGGCCACAGTGCCTAGGCTCCCAAAGCCCAGGGTAAGGCTTCGACAGTGCCCTGGAACGTGAAGGCACCCTCCACAGCGCTTTTTCCCCATGTCTGCTCTGTAGCAGAGAGCTCTCTGGAGACTAGGTCTGTTCTGACTGGGAAAACTGAGGCCCTGGGAGCAGAGCCATTGTTCTGGCGTCTTCACAGCCAAACACCTCTTGCACCAGGGAAGACTGAATAAAGCAGTCCCTTGGGCTACCTTTTTTGACTCTAAGGAAGAGACCCTGCAAGGCTGCATCTGGCTGAAAATCACAAGGGGCTGGGAAGTGATACCTGGAAAGTCAGTTGAAAGAGGCCACAGTGCCTAGGCTCCAAAGCAGGCCAGGTAAGGCTTCGACAGTGCCCTCAGGAAACGTGAAGGCACCCTCCACAGCGCTTTTTTCCCACATGTCTCTGCTCTGTGTACAGAGAGCTCTGGAGACTAGGTCTGTTCTGACTGGGAAACTGAGGCCCTGGGAGCAGAGCCATTGTTCTGGCGTCTTCACAGCCAAACACCTCTTGCACCAGGGAAGACTGAATAAGCAGTCCCTTGGGCTACCTTTTTTGACTCTAAGGAAGAGACCCTGCAAGGCTGCATCTGGCTGAAAATCACAAGGGGCTGGGAAGTGATACCTGGGAAAGTCAGTGAAAGAGGCCACAGTGCCTAGGCTCCAAAGCCCAGGTAAGGCTTCCCCAGTGCCCTGGAAGCGTCAAGGCACCCTCCTCAGAGCTATTTTTCCCCATGTCTGCTCTGTAGCAGAGAGCTCTGGAGACTAGGTCTGTTCTGACTGGGAAACTGAGGCCCTGGGAGCAGAGCCATTGTTCTGGCGTCTTCACAGCCAAACACCTCTTGCACCAGGGAAGACTGAATAAGCAGTCCCTTGGGCTACCTTTTTTTGACTCTAAGGAAGAGACCCTGCAAGGCTGCATCTGGCTGAAAATCACAAGGGGCTGGGAAGTGATACCTGGAAAGTCAGTGAAAGAGGCCACAGTGCCTAGGCTCCAAAGCCCAGGTAAGGCTTCGAACAGTGCCCTGGAACCTGAAGGGCAACCCTCCACAGCGCTTTTTCCCCATGTCTGCTCTGTAGCAGAGAGCTCTGGAGACTAGGTCTGTTCTGACTGGGAAACTGAGAGCCCTGGGAGCAGAGCCATTGTTCTGGCGTCTTCACAGCCAAACACACCTCTTGCACCAGGGAAGACTGAATAAGCAGTCCCCCTTGGGCTACCTTTTTTTGACTCTAAGGAAGAGACCCTGCAAGGCTGCATCTGGCTGAAAATCACAAGGGGCTGGGAAGTGATACCTGGAAAGTCAGTGAAAGAGAGGCCACAGTGCCTAGGCTCAGCAACCCGGTAAGGGCTTCCCCAAGGCCCTGGGAACCTGAAGGAAACCCTCCTCAGAGCTTTTTTCCCCATGTCTGCTCTGTAGCAGAGAGCTCTGGAGACTAGGTCTGTTCTGACTGGGAAACTGAGGCCCCTGGGAGCAGAGCCATTGTTCTGGCGTCTTCACAGCCAAACACCTCTTGCACCAGGGAAGACTGAATAAGCAGTCCCTTGGGCTACCTTTTTTGACTCTAAGGAAGAGACCCTGCAAGGCTTGCATCTGGCTGAAAATCACAAGGGGCTGGGAAGTGATACCTGGAAAGTCAGTGAAAGAGGCCACAGTGCCTAGGCTCCAAAGCCCAGGGTAAGGGCTTCCCCAAGGCAGGGAGCGTCAAGGCAACCCTCCTCAGAGCTACGCTTTTCCCCATGTCTGCCTCTGTAGCAGAGAGCTCTGGAGACTAGGTCTCTGGTCTGACTGACTGGGAAACTGAGGCCCTGCTGGGAGCAGAGCCATTGTTCTGGCGTCTTCACAGCCAAACACCTCTTGCACCAGGGAAGACTGAATAAGCAGTCCCTTGGGCTACCTTTTTGACTCTAAAGGAAGAGACCCTGCAAAGGCTGCATCTAAACGCTGAAAATCACAAAGGGCTGGGAAGTGATACCTGGAAAGTCAGTGAAAGAAAGAGGCCACAGTGCCTAGGCTACCAAAGCCCAGGTAAGAGTGGCTTCCCCAGTGCCCTGGAGCCTCAAAGGCAACCCTCTCACAGAGCTATTTCCCCATGTCTCTCTCTGTAGCAGAGAGCTCTGGAGACTAGGTCTGTTCTGACTGGGAAACTGAGGCCCTGTGGAGAGCAGAGCCATTGTTTCTGGCGTCTTCACAGCCAAACACCACTCTTGCACCAGGGAGAGACTGAATAAGCAGTCCAGTGGGCTACCTTTTTTGACTCTAAGGAAGAGACCCTGCAAGGCTGCATCTGGCTGAAAATCACAAGGGGCTGGGAAGTGATACCTGGGAAAGTCAGTGTGAAAGAGGCCACAGTGCCTAGGCTCCAAAGCCCAGGTAAGGCTTTCGACAGTGCCCTGGAACGTGAAGCAACCCTCCACAGCGCTTTTTCCCCATGTCTGCTCTGTAGCAGAGAGCTCTGGAGACTAGGTCTGTTCTGACTGGGGAAACTGAGGCCAAAGGTGGGAGCAGAGCCCATTGTTCTTGGCGTCCTTCACAGCCAAACACCTCTTGCACCCAGGGAAGACTGAATAAAGCAGTCCCTTTGGGCTAAACTTTTTGACTCTAAGGAAGAGACCCTGCAAGGCCTGCATCTGGCTGATAAATTCACAAGGGGCTGGAAGTGCGATACCTTGGAAAAGTCATATGAAAGAAACCCCCACAGATGGCCTAGGCTCCAGCCTTCCCAGTAAGGCTTCGACAGTGCCTCTGGAACTGCCTGAAGGCACCCTCCACAGAGCTATTTCCCACATTCTATATCTGCTCAATAGCAGAGAGAGCTCTGGAGACTGCAGGTCTGTTCTGACAGGGGAAACTGAGAGCACTGGGAGCAGAGCCATTTGTTCTGGCGTCTTCACAGCCAAAACACCTCTTGCACCAGGAAGACTGAATATAAGCAGTCCCCTTGGGCTACCTTTTTGACTCTATGGAAGAGATCCTGGCCAAGGCTGCATCTGGCTGAAAAAAAACAATCATACTGGGAAGTGATACCTGGAAAGTCAGTGAAAGAGGCCACAGTGCCTAGGCTCCAAGCATTGTTTGTTAAGGCTTCGACAACCCTGGAAACGAGAGAGGCAGCCCTCCACAGCGCTATTTCCCCCATGTTCTGCTCTGTATTCAGAGAGCTCTGGAGACTAGGTCTGTTCTGATACTGGGAAACAGTGAGGCCCTGGGAGCAGAGCCATTGTTCTGGCGTCTTCACAGCCAAACACCTCTTGCACCAGGGAAGACTGAATAAGCAGTCCCTTGGGGCTACCTTTTTTGACTCTAAGGAGTAGAGAAACCTGCAAGGCTGCATCTGGCTGAAAATCACAGGGGGCTGGGAAAGTGATACCTGGAAAGTTCAGTGGAAGAGGCCACCAGTGCCTAGGCTCCAGCACCACCCAGTTAAGGCTTGAACAGTGCCCTGGAAGCTTATCTAGGCACCCTCCTCAGCGCTATTTCCCCATGTCTGCTCTGTAGCAGAGAGCTCTGGAGACTAGGTCTGTTCTGACTGGGGAACTGAGGCCCTGGGAGCAGAGCCATTGTTTCTGGCGTCTTCACAGCCAAACACCTCTTGCACCAGGGAAGAACTGAATCCAAGCAGTCCCTTGGGCTACAATCTTTTGACTGACTCTAAGGAAGAGAGACCCTGGAAGGCTTTGCATCTGGCTGAAAATCACAAGGGGCTGGGAAGTGATACCTTGGAAAGTCAGTGAATAGAGAGGCCACAGTGCCTAGGCTCCAAAAGCCCAGGTAAGGCTTCGACAACCGCCCTGGAAAATCAAGGCACCCCCTCCACAGCGCTTTTTTTCCCATGATGTCTGCTCTGTAGCAGAGAGCTCTGGGACTAGGTCTGTCTTCTGACTGGGAAACTGAGGCCCTGGGAGCAGAGCCCCGAGTTGTTCTGGCGTCTTCACAGCCAAAACCCTCTTGCACCAGGGAAGAACTGAATTAAGCAGTCCCTTGGGCTAACCTTTTTTGACATGACTCTAAGGAAGAGACCACTGCAAGGACTGCAATCTGGCTGAAAATCATCACACCACAAGAGGGACTGGGAAGTGATACCTGGAAAAGTCAGTGAAAGAGGCCACAGTGCCCATAGGCTACCCCACTCAAACCCAGCAACATCATTCACAGTGTGTGAAGGTGTACCTGGAAAAACCCTCCACAAAACGCTTTTTCACCCAGAAACTCAGTATACAGGAGCTCCAATAGATTGGGTCAGTTCTGACTGGAACAATCACCTTGGGAGCTCGAAGTCCATTCGTTCTGGCCTCAGCAGCCATGTCATTGGTTGACTGAAGAAACCTCCCTCTGGAAAAGATCCCCTTGCACCAGAGACAAGCCTGCCCACGTAAGGTCACTCACCAAGCAGCCACCTCACCACCAGTGACTCTGCTAAGCAAACTGGAAGACTACCCTTCCTGATATTGACTGAGGGAAAAAGAGGCTCCTGGACTACATTGGCACAAGGCATTTTGAAACCCACACCAACTGGCTAGGGGAAAAGATACCAAACGGACAAGTCAAGACTCTGAATTCACAGACACCAAGATATCTATCATCACGCTAGTCTGTTCTGAGGGGCCCCGAGTAAAGGAGCAGGGCCATCGACTAGCTCCATCAAGCCAAAAAGCCTCTTGTGCCAGGGAAGACTATAAGCATTCTCATTGCATTTACCATTTTCTGATTCTAATCCGAGGAGAGGTTGCTTCTGGAGAAAAATCTCTGGAGTCTGGGAAGGGATACCTGAAAGGTCTCGGAAACCAAGGCCCTTGGCCCTCCAGAGCCATTGTTCTGCAGTGCCATGCTACACAGCCAAACACCAAGCTACCGCATGGCTGCTCAGCAAACATTATCCTTAGGTCTGCTTTTAAATAGAGCCCTGGAACTAGGTCAGTGAAACTCTAAGGCACAGCCCTGCAAGCTTGCATCTGGCTGATAAAGACCCAGGGGTACTGGGAAAGTGATAAGCCTCCCCCTGTACTAGAAAGTCTGAAGTACTTCTGAGTGAAAGAGAAGGCCACTGGCTGAGTGCCTAGGCTGGTCCCAAAAGACTGCCCATTTAAGGACTTCCCGGGTAAGACTTCTGACAGTGCCCTGGAACCTGAAGGACACCCCAACACAGACGAGCTATTTCCCCATGTCTGCTCTGTAGCAGAAAAGCTCTGGAGTACTAGGTCTGTGACTGAAAGGAGGACACTGAGTGCCCTGGGAGCAGAGCCATATTTCTGTGGCGTCCTTCACAGCCAAACACCTCTTGCAGAACCAGGGAGGACTGAAAAGAGCAGTCCCTTGGGCTGCTACCTTTTTTGACTCTAAGGAAGAGACCCTGCAAGGCTGCATCTGGCTGAAAAATCACAAGGGGCTGGGAAGTGATACCCTGGAAAGAGTCAGTGAAAGAGGCCACAGTGCCTAGGCCCCAGCACCCGGGGTAGGGCTTCCCAACATACACAAGGCAGGGAGCCTCAATGGAAATACCCTCCTCATGGAGCTATTTTCCCCATGTGTCTGCTCTGTAGCAGAGAGCTCTGGAGACTAGGGTCTGTTCTCCCTGACTGGGAAAACTGAGGGCCCCTGGGAGCAGAGTCCATTGTTCTCTGCGTCTTCACAGCCCAAACACCTCTTGCACCAGGAAGACTGAATAAGCAGTCCCCCTTTGGCTACTATTATTTTTGACTCTCGCTAGGGGGAAGAGACCCCTGCAAGGCTGCATCTGGCTGAAAATCATCAAGGGGCTGGGAAGTGATACCTGGAAAGTCAGTGAAAGAGGCCACAGTGCCTAGGCCCAGCAAGCCCAGGTAAGGCTTCCTCGACAGTGCCCTGTGAACGTGAAGGCACCCTCCACAGAGCTATTTCCCCATGTCTTGCTCTGTAGCGAGAGAGCTCTGGAGACTAGGTCTGTTCTGACTGGGAAACTGAGCGCCACTGAGCAGAGCCATTGTTTTGGCCTCTTCACAGCCAAACACCTCTTGCACCAGGGAAGACAGAATAAGCAGTCCCTTTGGATGCTACTGGTTTTTGTGAACTCACTAGGAAGAATTATCCCTGCAAGGCTTGAAACATCAGTGCTGAAAATCACTAAGGGGCTGTGAAGTGAATAACCTGGTAAAGAAAAAGTCAGTTGTTAGAGGGGCATAGTGTTCCTAGGCCCCTGCACCCCTAGAGTATAGGCTTTCCGACTGTGGCCTGGAACGTCAAGGCACCCTCCACACAGCACTTTTCCCCTTCACTGACTCCTGAAGCAGAGAGCTCTGGAGATTGGCTTGAGTTCTGGATGATGGGAAACTGACCACTGAGGCCCTGGGGCAAAGCCATTGTTGTGAGTCTTCAAACAGCCAAACACCCTCTTGCACCAGGCTGAAGATTGGAATAAGGCCGTCCCTCCCAGATGGGCTCCTCTTTTTTGACTCTAAGGAAGAGACCCCCTGGCGTAGAGGCAGGGTGCCATCTGGCTGAAAATCACAAGGTCTATCTATGAAGTGATTAACCTGGAAAGTCAGTGAAGAGAGGGCCACAGTGCCTGTAGAGAACCAAAGCCCACTGTAGGGCTTCCCCAAGGCACCATGGAGCCTTCAAGAAACCCTCCTCAGAGCTATTTCCCACACATGTCTAAGCTCTGTAGCAGGTTCTTAGCTTCTTGGAGACTAGGTCTTGGCTCTGACTGGGGAAACAGTGAGGCTCATACTGGGAGCAGAGCCATTGTTCTGGGCGGGTCTTCACAGCCAAACACCAACTCTTGCACCAGGGAAGACTGAATAAGCAGTCCCTTGGGGCTACCTTTTTTGACTTCTAAGGAAGTGACCCGGGAAAATAAGCTGCCCAAGCTGGGCTCTGAAAATCGACAAGTGACAGGAAGTGCTACCTGGAAAGGTCAGTGGAGAGGCGCCACAATGTCTAGGGTCCCAGCGCTCCCAGTAAGGCTTCGACAGTGCCCTGGAACGTGAAAGGCACCCTACCACAGAAGATTTTGCCCCATGTGTGCTCGCGTAGCAGAAGAGCTCTTGAGATAGTCTGTTCTGACTGGAAACTGAGCCCTGGAGGAGAG
>JAGTYA010000432.1:0-25815 GCA_024291935.2 Okapia johnstoni | reverse complement strand
TTTCCCCTCGACCTCCAAGCGGGCTCTCGCCTCCCTGGGGTTTTCGAGAAGAGGCCCCAAGGGGGCCATTTGTGGCCGCAAGAAAGATGTCCCCAGGAACCCCCCATGGGCAAGCGAGTCCAGTTCCCGGGACGTGAGGGGGGAAGCCCACACCCCTGGCGATGTAAAAGGAGGCCTGACTTCTCAGGGAACAAGAGGGGGCTCCCCGGGGCACCACGCCCCCCGATTCAGAGGGCCACGCGGACCCAGGGCGCTGCAGCGCCTCCTGGCGAATCCCGAGGCTGCTCGGGCCCCTGTCCGCTCGAAAGGAGGCATGGCGACCCCGCTGGCTAACGGGGGAGACGGGCCGGGGTAACCCGCCGCAACTCGAGAATGCACCGCCGCAAGTCGAGAACACCCCCGTGAGGCCACGCCCATAGAGGGAGAGGCGCTTTTCCCTTGCAGGGCATGGAGAGCATGCCCCGGCACCTGTTCCGGCTCCGACGGGGCTTGACTCCTTGCGGGCGACTCCAGGTGTCCCCCGAGATCCCCGGGCCAACCTGCCAAGACCTTCTCTCTGGCGCTGCAACGGAGGCTGGACTCCCTCTAGGCGCCCCCAGAGGTTCCCTGGGATACCCGTGTCCACAGGCGAGCGGAACCTGAGTCTCCAGAGGCCGCTCGCGAGGGGCCCCCCGTCGCCGTCGGCCCCTCCTCTCGAAAGGGGGGTCCAAATCCCCTTCCTGAATGCCATCGCAATCCCTACATTCCCTCGCACCTCCAGAGCGGGACTCTCGCCTCTCCTGAGGTTCGAGAAGAGGCCCCAAGGGGCCAGTTCCGGCCGCAAGACCAAAGGTCCCCGAGGAACCCCCCCATCGGCAAGCGAGTCCAGTTCCCTGGACGTGAGGCGAGGGGAAGCCCAGCAGCCCCTGGCGATGTCAAAGGAGGCCTGGACTTCTCAGAGGCAACAAGAGAGGCTCCCCGAGGCGCCACGCCCCCCGATTCAGAGAGGCCACCCCCGCTTCCCCCCCCTGCGCCGCGCGGAAAAGCACGACCTTCGCCCCTGCATTCGAGGGGAAGCCCGATTGCCCTTGGCTGTGACCGGAGAGAAAGGCTGAGTCCCCTCGACTCCCTGGAGGCCACCCCACAGGTGCCAGTTATACCTGTCCCCTCCCCCCCTCCGGGGACCCCCGAGGGTCCTAGCTCCATGCCTGACGCGGACCCAGGGCGCTGCAGCGCCTCCTGGCGAATCCCGAGGCTGCTCGGGCCCCTGTCCGCTCGAAAGGAGGCATGGCGACCCCGCTGGGCTAACGGGGGAGACGGGCCGGGGTACCCGCCGCAACTCGAGAATGCACCGCCGCAAGTCGAGAACACCCCCGTGAGGCCACGCCCATAGAGGGAGGAGGCGCTTTTCCCTTGCAGGGCATGGAGAGCATGCCCCGGCACCTGTTCCGGCTCCGAACGGGGCTTGACTCCTTGCGGGAGACTCCAGGTGTCCCCCGAGATCCCCGGGCCAACCTGCCAAGAAAGCGGGGCTTCCCGCCACACCGCGAGGGCGTCCCCCGGGCCCCCCTCCTTGCGAGACGGGGCCCTTGGGATCTGCAGCGACTCGAGAGCCGTCCTGCCTTCTCTCTGGCGCTGCAACGGAGGCTGGACTCCCTCTAGGCGCCCCCAGAGGTTCCCTGGGATACCCGTGTCCACAGGCGAGCGGAACCCTGAGTCTCCAGAGGCCGCTCGCGAGGGGCCCCCCGTCGCCGTCGGCCCCTCCTCTCGAAAGGGGGGTCCAATCCCCTTCCTGAATGCCATCGCAATCCCTACATTCCCTCGCACCTCCAGAGCGGGACTCTCGCCTCTCCTGAGGTTCGAGAAGAGGCCCCAAGGGGCCAGTTCCGGCCGCAAGACCAAAGGTCCCCGAGGAACCCCCATCGGCAAGCGAGTCCAGTTCCCTGGACGTGAGGCGAGGGGAAGCCCAGCAGCCCCTGGCGATGTCAAAGGAGGCCTGGACTTCTCAGAGGCAACAAGAGAGGCTCCCCGAGGCGCCACGCCCCCGATTCAGAGAGGCCACCCCCGCTTCCCCCTGCGCCGCGCGGAAAAGCACGACCTTCGCCCCTGCATTCGAGGGGAAGCCCGATTGCCCTTGGCTGTGACCGGAGAGAAAGGCTGAGTCCCCTCGACTCCCTGGAGGCCACCCCACAGGTGCCAGTTATACCTGTCCCCTCCCCCCCTCCGGGGACCCCCGAGGGTCCTAGCTCCATGCCTGACGCGGACCCAGGGCGCTGCAGCGCCTCCTGGCGAATCCCGAGGCTGCTCGGGCCCCTGTCCGCTCGAAAGGAGGCATGGCGACCCCGCTGGGCTAACGGGGGAGACGGGCCGGGGTACCCGCCGCAACTCGAGAATGCACCGCCGCAAGTCGAGAACACCCCCGTGAGGCCACGCCCATAGAGGGAGGAGGCGCTTTTCCCTTGCAGGGCATGGAGAGCATGCCCCGGCACCTGTTCCGGCTCCGAACGGGGCTTGACTCCTTGCGGGCGACTCCAGGTGTCCCCCGAGATCCCCGGGCCAACCTGCCAAGAAAGCGGGGCTTCCCGCCACACCGCGAGGGCGTCCCCCGGGCCCCCCCTCCTTGCGAGACGGGGCCCTTGGGATCTGCAGCGACGCGAGAGCCGTCCTGCCTTCTCTCTGGCGCTGCAACGGAGGCTGGACTCCCTCTAGGCGCCCCCAGAGGTTCCCTGGGATACCCGTGTCCACAGGCGAGCGGAACCCTGAGTCTCCAGAGGCCGCTCGCGAGGGGCCCCCCGTCGCCGTCGGCCCCTCCTCTCGAAAGGGGGGTCCAATCCCCTTCCTGAATGCCATCGCAATCCCTACATTCCCTCGCACCTCCAGAGCGGGACTCTCTCGCCTCTCCTGAGGTTCGAGAAGAGGCCCCAAGGGGCCAGTGCCGGCCGCAAGACCAAAGGTCCCCGAGGAACCCCCATCGGCAAGCGAGTCCAGTTCCCTGGACGTGAGGTGAGGGGGGAAGCCCAGCAGCCCCTGGCGATGTCAAAGGAGGCCTGGACTTCTCAGAGGCAACAAGAGAGGCTCCCCGAGGCGCCACGCCCCCGATTCAGAGAGGCCACCCCCGCTTCCCCCTGCGCCGCGCGGAAAAGCACGACCTTCGCCCCTGCATTCGAGGGGAAGCCCGATTGCCCTTGCCTGTGACCGGAGAGAAAGGCTGAGTCCCCTCGACTCCCTGGAGGCCACCCCACAGGTGCCAGTTATACCTGTCCCCTCCCCCCCTCCGGGGACCCCCGAGGGTCCTAGCTCCATGCCTGACGCGGACCCAGGGCGCTGCAGCGCCTCCTGGCGAATCCCGAGGCTGCGGGGCCCCTGTCCGCTCGAAAGGAGGCATGGCGACCCCGCTGGGCTAACGGGGGAGAGACGGGCCGGGGTACCCGCCGCCGCAACTCGAGAATGCACCGCCGCAAGTCGAGAACACCCCCGTGAGGCCACGCCCATAGAGGGAGGAGGCGATTTTCCCTTGCAGGGCATGGAGAGCATGCCCCGGCACCTGTTCCGGCTCCGAACGGGGCTTGACTCCTTGCGGGCGACTCCAGGTGTCCCCCGAGATCCCCGGGCCAACCTGCCAAGAAAGCGGGCTTCCCGCCACACACCGCGAGGGCGTCCCCGGGCCCCCCTCCTTGCGAGACGGGGCCCTTGGGATCTGCAGCGACGCGAGAGCCGTCCTGCCTTCTCTCTGGCGCTGCAACGGAGGCTGGACTCCCTCTAGGCGCCCCCAGAGGTTCCCTGGGATACCCGTGTCCACAGGCGAGCGGAACCCTGAGTCTCCAGAGGCCGCTCGCGAGGGGCCCCCCGTCGCCGTCGGCCCCTCCTCTCGAAAGGGGGGTCAATCCCCTTCCTGAATGCCATCGCAATCCCTACATTCCCTCGCACCTCCAGAGCGGGACTCTCGCCTCTCCTGAGGTTCGAGAAGAGGCCCCAAGGGGCCAGTTCCGGCCGCAAGACCAAAGGTCCCCGAGGAACCCCCATCGGCAAGCGAGTCCAGTTCCCCTGGACGTGAGGCGAGGGGAAGCCCAGCAGCCCCTGGCGATGTCAAAGGAGGCCTGGACTTCTCAGAGGCAACAAGAGAGAGGCTCCCCGAGGCGCCACGCCCCCGATTCAGAGAGGCCACCCCCGCTTCCCCCTGCGCCGCGCGGAAAAGCACGACCTTCGCCCCTGCATTCGAGGGGAAGCCCGATTGCCCTTGGCTGTGACCGGAGAGAGAAGGCTGAGTCCCTCGACTCCCTGGAGGCCACCCCACAGGTGCCAGTTATACCTGTCCCCTCCCCCCCTCCGGGGACCCCCGAGGGTCCTAGCTCCATGCCTGACGCGGACCCAGGGCGCTGCAGCGCCTCCTGGCGAATCCCGAGGCTGCTCGGGCCCCTGTCCGCTCGAAAGGAGGCATGGCGACCCCGCTGGGCTAACGGGGGAGACGGGAGGGGTACCCGCCGCAACTCGAGAATGCACCGCCGCAAGTCGAGAACACCCCCGTGAGGCCACGCCCATAGAGGGAGGAGGCGCTTTTCCCTTGCAGGGCATGGAGAGCATGCCCCGGCACCTGTTCCGGCTCCCGAACGGGGCTTGACTCCTTGCGGGCGACTCCAGGTGTCCCCCGAGATCCCCGGGCCAACCTGCCAAGAAAGCGGGGCTTCCCGCCACACCGCGAGGGCGGGCGTCCCCCGGGCCCCCCTCCTTGCGAGACGGGGCCCTTGGGATCTGCAGCGACGCGAGAGCCGTCCTGCCTTCTCTCTGGCGCTGCAACGGAGGCTGGACTCCCTCTAGGCGCCCCCAGAGGTTCCCTGGGATACCCGTGTCCACAGGCGAGCGGAACCCTGAGTCTCCAGAGGCCGCTCGCGAGGGGCCCCCCGTCGCCGTCGGCCCCTCCTCTCGAAAGGGGGGTCCAATCCCCTTCCTGAATGCCATCGCAATCCCTACATTCCCTCGCACCTCCAGAGCGGGACTCTCGCCTCTCCTGAGGTTCGAGAAGAGGCCCCAAGGGGCCAGTTCCGGCCGCAAGACCAAAGGTCCCCGAGGAACCCCCATCGGCAAGCGAGTCCAGTTCCCTGGACGTGAGGCGAGGGGAAGCCCAGCAGCCCCTGGCGATGTCAAAGGAGGCCTGGACTTCTCAGAGGCAACAAGAGAGGCTCCCCGAGGCGCCACGCCCCCGATTCAGAGAGGCCACCCCCGCTTCCCCCTGCGCCGCGCGGAAAAAGCACGACCTTCGCCCCTGCATTCGAGGGGAAGCCCGATTGCCCTTGGCTGTGACCGGAGAGAAAGGCTGAGTCCCCTCGACTCCCTGGAGGCCACCCCACAGGTGCCAGTTATACCTGTCCCCTCCCCCCCTCCGGGGACCCCCGAGGGTCCTAGCTCCATGCCTGACGCGGACCCAGGGCGCTGCAGCAGCGCCTCCTGGCGAATCCCGAGGCTGCTCGGGCCCCTGTCCGCTCGAAAGGAGGCATGGCGACCCCGCTGGGCTAACGGGGGAGACGGGCCGGGGTACCCGCCGCAACTCGAGAATGCACCGCCGCAAGTCGAGAACACCCCCCGTGAGGCCACGCCCATAGAGGGAGGAGGCGCTTTTCCCTTGCAGGGCATGGAGAGCATGCCCCGGCACCTGTTCCGGCTCCGAACGGGGCTTGACTCCTTGCGGGCGACTCCAGGTGTCCCCCGAGATCCCCGGGCCAACCTGCCAAGAAAGCGGGGCTTCCCGCCACACCGCGAGGGCGTCCCCCCCGGCCCCCCTCCTTGCGAGACGGGGCCCTTGGGATCTGCAGCGACGCGAGAGCCGTCCTGCCTTCTCTCTGGCGCTGCAACGGAGGCTGGACTCCCTCTAGGCGCCCCCAGAGGTTCCCTGGGATACCCGTGTCCACAGGCGAGCGGAACCCTGAGTCTCCAGAGGCCGCTCGCGAGGGGCCCCCCGTCGCCGTCGGCCCCTCCTCTCGAAAGGGGGGTCCAATCCCCTTCCTGAATGCCATCGCAATCCCCTACATTCCCTCGCACCTCCAGAGCGGGACTCTCGCCTCTCCTGAGGTTCGAGAAGAGGCCCCAAGGGGCCAGTTCCGGCCGCAAGACCAAAGGTCCCCGAGGAACCCCCATCGGCAAGCGAGTCCAGTTCCCTGGACGTGAGGCGAGGGGGGGAAGCCCAGCAGCCCCTGGCGATGTCAAAGGAGGCCTGGACTTCTCAGAGGCAACACAAGAGAGGCTCCCCGAGGCGCCACGCCCCCGATTCAGAGAGGCCACCCCCGCTTCCCCCTGCGCCGCGCGGAAAAGCACACGACCTTCGCCCCTGCATTCGAGGGGAAGCCCGATTGCCCTTGGCTGTGACCGGAGAGAAAGGCTGAGTCCCCTCGACTCCCTGGAGGCCACCCCACAGGTGCCAGTTATACCTGTCCCCTCCCCCCCTCCGGGACCCCCGAGGGTCCTAGCTCCATGCCTGACGCGGACCCAGGGCGCTGCAGCGCCTCCTGGCGAATCCCGAGGCTGCTCGGGCCCCTGTCCGCTCGAAAGGAGGCATGGCGACCCCGCTGGGCTAACGGGGGAGACGGGCCGGGGTACCCGCCGCAACTCGAGAATGCACCGCCGCAAGTCGAGAACACCCCCCGTGAGGCCACGCCCATAGAGGGAGGAGGCGCTTTTCCCTTGCAGGGCATGGAGAGCATGCCCCGGCACATGTTCCGGCTCCGAACGGGGCTTGACTCCTTGCGGGCGACTCCAGGTGTCCCCCGAGATCCCGGGGCAACCTGCCAAGAAAGCGGGGCTTCCCGCCACACCGCGAGGGCGTCCCCCGGGCCCCCCTCCTTGCGAGACGGGGCCCTTGGGATCTGCAGCGACTCGAGAGCCGTCCTGCCTTCTCTCTGGCGCTGCAACGGAGGCTGGACTCCCTCTAGGCGCCCCCAGAGGTTCCCTGGGATACCCGTGTCCACAGGCGAGAGGAACCCTGAGTCTCCAGAGGCCGCTCGCGAGGGGCCCCCCCGTCGCCGTCGGCCCCTCCTCTCGAAAGGGGGGTCCAATCCCCTTCCTGAATGCCATCGCAATCCCTACATTCCCTCGCACCTCCAGAGCGGGACTCTCGCCTCTCCTGAGGTTCGAGAAGAGGCCCCAAGGGGCCAGTTCCGGCCGCAAGACCAAAGGTCCCCGAGGAACCCCCATCGGCAAGCGAGTCCAGTTCCCTGGACGTGAGGCGAGGGGAAGCCCAGCAGCCCCTGGCGATGTCAAAGGAGGCCTGGACTTCTCAGAGGCAACAAGAGAGGCTCCCCGAGGCGCCACGCCCCCGATTCAGAGAGGCCACCCCCGCTTCCCCCTGCGCCGCGCGGAAAAGCACGACCTTCGCCCCTGCATTCGAGGGGAAGCCCGATTGCCCTTGGCTGTGACCGGAGAGAAAGGCTGAGTCCCCTCGACTCCCTGGAGGCCACCCCACAGGTGCCAGTTATACCTGTCCCCTCCCCCCCTCCGGGGACCCCCGAGGGTCCTAGCTCCATGCCTGACGCGGACCCAGGGCGCTGCAGCGCCTCCTGGCGAATCCCGAGGCTGCTCGGGCCCCTGTCCGCTCGAAAGGAGGCATGGCGACCCCGCTGGGCTAACGGGGGAGACGGGCCGGGGTACCCGCCGCAACTCGAGAATGCACCGCCGCAAGTCGAGAACACACCTGTGAGGCCACGCCCATAGAGGGAGGAGGCGCTTTTCCCTTGCAGGGCATGGAGAGCATGCCCCGGCACCTGTTCCGGCTCCGGCTCCGAACGGGGCTTGACTCCTTGCGGGCGACTCCAGGTGTCCCCCGAGATCCCCGGGCCAACCTGCCAAGAAAGCGGGGCTTCCCGCCACACCGCGAGGGGCGTCCCCCGGGCCCCCCTCCTTGCGAGACGGGGCCCTTGGGATCTGCAGCGACGCGAGAGCCGTCCTGCCTTCTCTCTGGCGCTGCAACGGAGGCTGGACTCCCTCTAGGCGCCCCCAGAGGTTCCCTGGGATACCCGTGTCCACAGGCGAGCGGAACCCTGAGTCTCCAGAGGCCGCTCGCGAGGGGCCCCCGTCGCCGTCGGCCCCTCCTCTCGAAAGGGGGGTCCAATCCCCTTCCTGAATGCCATCGCAATCCCTACATTCCCTCGCACCTCCAGAGCGGGACTCTCGCCTCTCCTGAGGTTCGAGAAGAGGCCCCAAGGGGCCAGTTCCGGCCGCAAGACCAAAGGTCCCCGAGGAACCCCCATCGGCAAGCGAGTCCAGTTCCCTGGACGTGAGGCGAGGGGAAGCCCAGCAGCCCCTGGCGATGTCAAAGGAGGCCTGGACTTCTCAGAGGCAACAAGAGAGGCTCCCCGAGGCGCCACGCCCCCGATTCAGAGAGGCCACCCCCGCTTCCCCCTGCGCCGCGCGGAAAAAGCACGACCTTCGCCCCTGCATTCGAGGGGAAGCCCGATTGCCCTTGGCTGTGACCGGAGAGAGAAAGGCTGAGTCCCTCGACTCCCTGGAGGCCACCCCCACAGGTGCCAGTTATACCTGTCCCCTCCCCCCCTCGGGGACCCCCGAGGGTCCTAGCTCCATGCCTGACGCGGACCCAGGGCGCTGCAGCGCCTCCTGGCGAATCCCGAGGCTGCTCGGGCCCCTGTCCGCTCGAAAGGAGGCATGGCGACCCCGCTGGGCTAACGGGGGAGACGGGCCGGGGTACCCGCCGCAACTCGAGAATGCACCGCCGCAAGTCGAGAACACACCTGTGAGGCCACGCCCATAGAGGGAGGAGGCGCTTTTCCCTTGCAGGGCATGGAGAGCATGCCCCGGCACCTGTTCCGGCTCCGAACGGGGCTTGACTCCTTGCGGGCGACTCCAGGTGTCCCCCGAGATCCCCGGGCCAACCTGCCAAGAAAGCGGGGCTTCCCGCCACACCGCGAGGGCGTCCCCCGGGCCCCCCTCCTTGCGAGACGGGGCCCTTGGGATCTGCAGCGACGCGAGAGCCGTCCTGCCTTCTCTCTGGCGCTGCAACGGAGGCTGGACTCCCTCTAGGCGCCCCCAGAGGTTCCCTGGGATACCCGTGTCCACAGGCGAGCGGAACCCTGAGTCTCCAGAGGCCGCTCGCGAGGGGCCCCCCGTCGCCGTCGGCCCCTCCTCTCGAAAGGGGGGTCCAATCCCCTTCCTGAATGCCATCGCAATCCCTACATTCCCTCGCACCTCCAGAGCGGGACTCTCGCCTCTCCTGAGGTTCGAGAAGAGGCCCCAAGGGGCCAGTTCCGGCCGCAAGACCAAAGGTCCCCGAGGAACCCCCATCGGCAAGCGAGTCCAGTTCCCTGGACGTGAGGCGAGGGGAAGCCCAGCAGCCCCTGGCGATGTCAAAGGAGGCCTGGACTTCTCAGAGGCAACAAGAGAGGCTCCCCGAGGCGCCACGCCCCCGATTCAGAGAGGCCACCCCCGCTTCCCCCCTGCGCCGCGCGGAAAAAGCACGACCTTCGCCCCTGCATTCGAGGGGAAGCCCGATTGCCCTTGGCTGTGACCGGAGAGAAAGGCTGAGTCCCCTCGACTCCCTGGAGGCCACCCCACAGGTGCCAGTTATACCTGTCCCCTCCCCCCCTCCGGGGACCCCCGAGGGTCCTAGCTCCATGCCTGACGCGGACCCAGGGCGCTGCAGCGCCTCCTGGCGAATCCCGAGGCTGCTCGGGCCCCTGTCCGCTCGAAAGGAGGCATGGCGACCCCGCTGGGCTAACCGGGGAGACGGGCCGGGGTACCCGCCGCAACTCGAGAATGCACCGCCGCAAGTCGAGAACACCCCCGTGAGGCCACGCCCATAGAGGGAGGAGGCGCTTTTCCCTTGCAGGGCATGGAGAGCATGCCCCGGCACCTGTTCCGGCTCCGAACGGGGCTTGACTCCTTGCGGGCGACTCCAGGTGTCCCCCGAGATCCCCGGGCCAACCTGCCAAGAAAGCGGGGCTTCCCGCCACACCGCGAGGGCGTCCCCCGGGCCCCCCTCCTTGCGAGACGGGGCCCTTGGGATCTGCAGCGACGCGAGAGCCGTCCTGCCTTCTCTCTGGCGCTGCAACGGAGGCTGGACTCCCTCTAGGCGCCCCCAGAGGTTCCCTGGGATACCCGTGTCCACAGGCGAGCGGAACCCTGAGTCTCCAGAGGCCGCTCGCGAGGGGCCCCCCGTCGCCGTCGGCCCCTCCTCTCGAAAGGGGGGTCCAATCCCCTTCCTGAATGCCATCGCAATCCCTACATTCCCTCGCACCTCCAGAGCGGGACTCTCGCCTCTCCTGAGGTTCGAGAAGAGGCCCCAAGGGGCCAGTTCCGGCCGCAAGACCAAAGGTCCCCGAGGAACCCCCATCGGCAAGCGAGTCCAGTTCCCTGGACGTGAGGCGAGGGGAAGCCCAGCAGCCCCTGGCGATGTCAAAGGAGGCCTGGACTTCTCAGAGGCAACAAGAGAGGCTCCCCCGAGGCGCCACGCCCCCGATTCAGAGAGGCCACCCCCGCTTCCCCCTGCGCCGCGCGGAAAAAGCACGACCTTCGCCCCTGCATTCGAGGGGAAGCCCGATTGCCCTTGGCTGTGACCGGAGAGAGAAAGGCTGAGTCCCCTCGACTCCCTGGAGGCCACCCCACAGGTGCCAGTTATACCTGTCCCCTCCCCCCCGCGGGGACCCCCGAGGGTTCTAGCTCCATGCCTGACGCGGACCCAGGGCGCTGCAGCGCCTCCTGGCGAATCCGAGGCTGCTCGGGCCCCTGTCCGCTCGAAAGGAGGCATGGCGACCCCGCTGGGCTAACGGGGGAGACGGGCCGGGGTACCCGCCGCAACTCGAGAATGCACCGCCGCAAGTCGAGAACACCCCCGTGAGGCCACGCCCATAGAGGGAGGAGGCGCTTTTCCCTTGCAGGGCATGGAGAGCATGCCCCGGCACCTGTTCCGGCTCCGAACGGGGCTTGACTCCTTGCGGGCGACTCCAGGTGTCCCCCGAGATCCCCGGGCCAACCTGCCAAAAAGCGGGGCTTCCCGCCACACCGCGAGGGCGTCCCCCGGGCCCCCCTCCTTGCGAGACGGGGCCCTTGGGATCTGCAGCGACGCGAGAGCCGTCCTGCCTTCTCTCTGGCGCTGCAACGGAGGCTGGACTCCCTCTAGGCGCCCCCAGAGGTTCCCTGGGATACCCGTGTCCACAGGCGAGCGGAACCCTGAGTCTCCAGAGGCCGCTCGCGAGGGGCCCCCCGTCGCCGTCGGCCCCTCCTCTCGAAAGGGGGGTCCAATCCCCTTCCTGAATGCCATCGCAATCCTACATTCCCTCGCACCTCCAGAGCGGGACTCTCGCCTCTCCTGAGGTTCGAGAAGAGGCCCCAAGGGGCCAGTTCCGGCCGCAAGACCAAAGGTCCCCGAGGAACCCCATCGGCAAGCGAGTCCAGTTCCCTGGACGTGAGGCGAGGGGAAGCCCAGCAGCCCCTGGCGATGTCAAAGGAGGCCTGGACTTCTCAGAGGCAACAAGAGAGGCTCCCCGAGGCGCCACGCCCCCGATTCAGAGAGGCCACCCCCGCTTCCCCCTGCGCCGCGCGGAAAAGCACGACCTTCGCCCCTGCATTCGAGGGGAAGCCCGATTGCCCTTGGCTGTGACCGGAGAGAAAGGCTGAGTCCCCTCGACTCCCTGGAGGCCACCCCACAGGTGCCAGTTATACCTGTCCCCTCCCCCCCTCCGGGGACCCCCGAGGGTCCTAGCTCCATGCCTGACGCGGACCCAGGGCGCTGCAGCGCCTCCTGGCGAATCCCGAGGCTGCTCGGGCCCCTGTCCGCTCGAAAGGAGGCATGGCGACCCCGCTGGGCTAACGGGGGAGACGGGCCGGGGTACCCGCCGCAACTCGAGAATGCACCGCCGCAAGTCGAGAACACCCCCGTGAGGCCACGCCCATAGAGGGAGGAGGCGCTTTTCCCTTGCAGGGCATGGAGAGCATGCCCCGGCACCTGTTCCGGCTCCGAACGGGGCTTGACTCCTTGCGGGCGACTCCAGGTGTCCCCCGAGATCCCCGGGCCAACCTGCCAAGAAAGCGGGGCTTCCCGCCACACCGCGAGGGCGTCCCCCGGGCCCCCCTCCTTGCGAGACGGGGCCCTTGGGATCTGCAGCGACGCGAGAGCCGTCCTGCCTTCTCTCTGGCGCTGCAACGGAGGCTGGACTCCCTCTAGGCGCCCCCAGAGGTTCCCTGGGATACCCGTGTCCACAGGCGAGCGGAACCCTGAGTCTCCAGAGGCCGCTCGCGAGGGGCCCCCCCGTCGCCGTCGGCCCCTCCTCTCGAAAGGGGGGTCCAATCCCCTTCCTGAATGCCATCGCAATCCCTACATTCCCTCGCACCTCCAGAGCGGGACTCTCGCCTCTCCTGAGGTTCGAGAAGAGGCCCCAAGGGGCCAGTTCCGGCCGCAAGACCAAAGGTCCCCGAGGAACCCCCATCGGCAAGCGAGTCCAGTTCCCTGGACGTGAGGCGAGGGGAAGCCCAGCAGCCCCTGGCGATGTCAAAGGAGGCCTGGACTTCTCAGAGGCAACAAGAGAGGCTCCCCGAGGCGCCACGCCCCCGATTCAGAGAGGCCACCCCCGCTTCCCCCTGCGCCGCGCGGAAAAGCACGACCTTCGCCCCTGCATTCGAGGGGAAGCCCGATTGCCCTTGGCTGTGACCGGAGAGAAAGGCTGAGTCCCCTCGACTCCCTGGAGGCCACCCCACAGGTGCCAGTTATACCTGTCCCCTCCCCCCCTCCGGGGACCCCCGAGGGTCCTAGCTCCATGCCTGACGCGGACCCAGGGCGCTGCAGCGCCTCCTGGCGAATCCCGAGGCTGCTCGGGCCCCTGTCCGCTCGAAAGGAGGCATGGCGACCCCGCTGGGCTAACGGGGGAGACGGGCCGGGGTACCCGCCGCAACTCGAGAATGCACCGCCGCAAGTCGAGAACACCCCCGTGAGGCCACGCCCATAGAGGGAGGAGGCGCTTTTCCCTTGCAGGGCATGGAGAGCATGCCCCGGCACCTGTTCCGGCTCCGAACGGGGCTTGACTCCTTGCGGGCGACTCCAGGTGTCCCCCGAGATCCCCGGGCCAACCTGCCAAGAAAGCGGGGCTTCCCGCCACACCGCGAGGGCGTCCCCCGGGCCCCCCTCCTTGCGAGACGGGGCCCTTGGGATCTGCAGCGACGCGAGAGCCGTCCTGCCTTCTCTCTGGCGCTGCAACGGAGGCTGGACTCCCTCTAGGCGCCCCCAGAGGTTCCCTGGGATACCCGTGTCCACAGGCGAGCGGAACCCTGAGTCTCCAGAGGCCGCTCGCGAGGGGCCCCCCGTCGCCGTCGGCCCCTCCTCTCGAAAGGGGGGTCCAATCCCCTTCCTGAATGCCATCGCAATCCCTACATTCCCTCGCACCTCCAGAGCGGGACTCTCGCCTCTCCTGAGGTTCGAGAAGAGGCCCCAAGGGGCCAGTTCCGGCCGCAAGACCAAAGGTCCCCGAGGAACCCCCATCGGCAAGCGAGTCCAGTTCCCTGGACGTGAGGCGAGGGGAAGCCCAGCAGCCCCTGGCGATGTCAAAGGAGGCCTGGACTTCTCAGAGGCAACAAGAGAGGCTCCCCGAGGCGCCACGCCCCCGATTCAGAGAGGCCACCCCGCTTCCCCCTGCGCCGCGCGGAAAAGCACGACCTTCGCCCCTGCATTCGAGGGGAAGCCCGATTGCCCTTGGCTGTGACCGGAGAGAAAGGCTGAGTCCCCTCGACTCCCTGGAGGCCACCCCACAGGTGCCAGTTATACCTGTCCCCTCCCCCCCTCCGGGGACCCCCGAGGGTCCTAGCTCCATGCCTGACGCGGACCCAGGGCGCTGCAGCGCCTCCTGGCGAATCCCGAGGCTGCTCGGGCCCCTGTCCGCTCGAAAGGAGGCATGGCGACCCCGCTGGGCTAACGGGGGAGACGGGCCGGGGTACCCGCCGCAACTCGAGAATGCACCGCCGCAAGTCGAGAACACCCCCGTGAGGCCACGCCCATAGAGGGAGGAGGCGCTTTTCCCTTGCAGGGCATGGAGAGCATGCCCCGGCACCTGTTCCGGCTCCGAACGGGGCTTGACTCCTTGCGGGCGACTCCAGGTGTCCCCCGAGATCCCCGGGCCAACCTGCCAAGAAAGCGGGGCTTCCCGCCACACCGCGAGGGCGTCCCCCGGGCCCCCCTCCTTGCGAGACGGGGCCCTTGGGATCTGCAGCGACGCGAGAGCCGTCCTGCCTTCTCTCTGGCGCTGCAACGGAGGCTGGACTCCCTCTAGGCGCCCCCAGAGGTTCCCTGGGATACCCGTGTCCACAGGCGAGCGGAACCCTGAGTCTCCAGAGGCCGCTCGCGAGGGGCCCCCCGTCGCCGTCGGCCCCTCCTCTCGAAAGGGGGGTCCAATCCCCTTCCTGAATGCCATCGCAATCCCTACATTCCCTCGCACCTCCAGAGCGGGACTCTCGCCTCTCCTGAGGTTCGAGAAGAGGCCCCAAGGGGCCAGTTCCGGCCGCAAGACCAAAGGTCCCCGAGGAACCCCCATCGGCAAGCGAGTCCAGTTCCCTGGACGTGAGGCGAGGGGAAGCCCAGCAGCCCTGGCGATGTCAAAGGAGTCCTGGACTTCTCAGAGGCAACAAGAGAGGCTCCCTGAGGCGCCACGCCCCCGATTCAGAGAGGCCACCCCCGCTTCCCCCTGCGCCGCGCGGAAAAAAGCTCGACGACTTCGCCCCTGCAATCGAGGGGAAGCCCGATTGCCCTTGGCTGTGACCGGAGAGAAAGGCTGAGTCCCCTCGACTCCCTGGAGGCCACCCCACAGGTGCCAGTTATACCTGTCCCCTCCCCCCCTCCGGGGACCCCCGAGGGTCCTAGCTCCATGCCTGACGCGGACCCAGGGCGCTGCAGCGCCTCCTGGCGAATCCCGAGGCTGCTCGGGCCCCTGTCCGCTCGAAAGGAGGCATGGCGACCCGGCTGGAGCCTAAAACCGGGGAGACGGACCGGGGTACCCCGGCAGCAACTCGAGAATGCACGCCACCGCATGTCCAGAGAAACACCCTCGTCGAGGCCACGGCCCATAAGAGGGAGGAGGCGCGCTGTTGTCCTTGCTGGGCATGGAGAGCATGCTCCGGGCACCTCTCCCGGCACCGAACGGGGCTTGACGCCTTGCGGGCGACTCTTGGTGGACCCCGTTTGAAGCCCCGGCTCGGCACAACCTGTGTCTCAACGACAACACGCGGGAGTCCCGCCACACCTGCGGAGGCATCCCCCGGGACCCCCTCCTTGCGAGACGGGGCCCTTGAGGATCGGCAAGCGATGCGAGAGCCGTCCTGCCTTCTCTCTGGCGCTTGCTAATACGGGACGCTGGACAACCTCGTAGGCGCCCACAGAGTTTACCTGGGATAACCCTGTCCCCAAGGCGTGCGTAACCCAGAGTCTCCGAGAGGACGCGTCGCGAGGGGGCCCCCGTTCTCCCGTCGTATTCCGCCCTCCTCTCGATAAAAGGGGTGGTACCCAATCCCCTTCGCCTGAGAGGCGAGGGGAAGCCCAGCAGACCCCTGGCGATGTCAAAGGAGGCCTGGCGAATCCCGAGGCTGCTCGGGCCCCTGTCCGCTCGAAAGGAGGCACAAATGGCGACCCCGCTGGGCTAACGGGGAAAGGGAGACGGGCCGGGGTTAACCCGACCGCAACTCGAGAATAGTGCAGCGCCGCAAGTCCTCGAGAACACCCCCGAAGAGGCCACGCCCATAGAGGGAGGGAGGCGCTTTTCCCTTACAGGGGCAGTGGAGAGCATGCCCCGGCACCTGTTCCGGGCATCCCGAAGGGGCTTGACTCCTTGAGGGCGACTCCAGGTGTCCCCCGAGCTCCCCGAGGGCCAACCTGCCAAGAAAGCGGTGGTATTAGCCCGCCACACCACCTAAACGCGCGAGGGCGTCCCACCGCGACCCCCCCTCCTTGCTAGACGTGGCACCTTGGGATCTGCAGCGACTCGAGAGCCGTCCCATGCCTTCTCTCTGGCGCTGCAACGAGGCTGGACTCCCTCTAGGCGCCCCCAAGAGGTTCCCTGGGATACCCGTGTCCCACAACGGCGAGCGGAAACCTGAGTCTCCAGAGGCCGCTCGCGAGGGTGCCCCCCCGTCGCCGTCGGCCCCCTCCCTCTCGAAAGGGGGGGTCCAATCCAGCCTTCCTGAATGCCATCGCAATCCCTACATTCCCTCGCACCTCCAGAGCGGTGAGACTCTCGCCTCTCTGAGGTTCGAGGAAGAGGCCCCAAAGGGGCCAGTTTCCGGCCGCAAGACCAAAAGGTCCCCGAGGAACCCCCATCATCGGCAAGCGAGTCCTGTTCCCTGGATCACCGTGAGGCGAGGGGAAGCCCAGCAGCCCCTGGGCGATGTCAAAGGAGGCCTGGACTTCTCAGATGCCAACAAAGAGAGGCTCCCCGAGCGCGCCACGCCCCCGATTGCAGAGAGGCCACCCCCGCTTCCCTGCGCCGCAGCGCCGGCGGAAAAGCACGACCTTCGCCCCTGCATTCGAGGGGAAGCCCGATTGCCCTTGGCTGGTGACCGGAGAGAAAGGCTGAGTCCCCTACGGACTCCCTGGAGGCCACCCCACAGGTGCCAGTTATAACTGTCCCCTCCCCCACTCCGGGGACCCCCGAGGGTCCTAAAAAACAGCTCCATGCCTGACGCGGACCCAGGGCGCTGCACAGGGCCTCCTCCTGGCGAAATCCGAGGCTGCTCGGCAAAAAACTGTCCTCTCGAAAGGAGGCATGGGTGACCCTCAAAGCAGGCTGGAGACCCCAGCTGGGCTAACGGGGGAGGACGGGATCCGGGGTACCCGCCGCAAACTCGAGAATTGCACCGCCGCAAGTCGAAGAACAACCGCCGCGTGAGGCCACGCCCCATAGAGGGAGGAGGCGCTTTTCCAATTGCAGGCATGGAGAGCATTGCCCCGGACCACCTGTTCCGGCTCACGAACGGGGCTTGATCTACTTGCGGGCGACTCCCAGGTGTCCCCCTGAGAATCCCGGGCCAACACTGCCAAGAAAAGCGGAGTCTTCCCGCCACACCGCGAGCGAGGGTCCCCCTTGGTCCCCCCGCATTGCGAGACGGGGAACACCCTTGGGGATCTCTGCAGACGACGCCGAGAGCCGTTCCCATGCCCTTCTCTCTGGCGCTGCAAAGGAGGCT
This sequence comes from Okapia johnstoni, assembly GCA_024291935.2. NCBI lineage: Eukaryota > Metazoa > Chordata > Mammalia > Artiodactyla > Giraffidae > Okapia > Okapia johnstoni. The sequence continues at coordinate 8,682 of JAGTYA010000432.1, read as the reverse complement.
GGACTCCCTCTAGGCGCCCCCAGAGGTTCCCGGGATACCCGTGTCCACAGGCGAGCGGAAACCCTGAGTCTCCAGAGGCCGCTCGCGAGGGCCCCCCGTCGCCGTCGGCCCCCTCCTCTCGAAAGGGGGCTCCAATCCCCTTCCTGAATGCCATCGCAATCCCTACATTCCCTCGCACCTCCAGAGCGGGACTCTCGCCTCTCCGAGGTTCGAGAAGAGGCCCCAAGGGGCCAGTTCCCGGCCCGCAGGACCAAAGGTCCCCGAGGAACCCCGGCATCGACAGCAAGCGAGTCCTAGTTTCCCTGGACGTGAGGCGAGGGGAAGCCCAGCAGCCCCTGGCGATGTCAAAGGAGGCCTGGACTTCTCAGAGGCAACAAAGATGAGGCTCCCCGAGGCGCCACGCCCCCGATTCTAGAGAGGCCACCCCCATGCTTCCCCTTTACGCGCGCGCGGATAAAAGCACCACCTTCGCCCCTGCATTCGAGGGGAAGCCCCCCGATTGCCCTTGGCTGTGACCGCGAGAGAAAGGCTGAGTATTCCCCTCGGACTCCCTGGAGGCCCACCCCATTTGACAGGTGCCAGTTATTTACCTGTCCCACATCCCCCCCATCCGGGGACCCCCGAGGGTCCTAGCTCCATGCCTGACGCGGACCCAGGGCGCCTGCGCAGCGCCTCCTGGCGAATCCCGAGCGCTGCTCGGGCCCCTGTCCGCTCGAAAGGAGTCATGGCGACCCCGCTGGGCTAACGGGGGAGACGGGCCGGGGTACCCGCCCGCGCAACTCGAGAATGCACCGCCGCAAGTCGAGAACACCCCCGTGAGGGCCACGCCCTCATTAGAGGGAGGAGGCGCTTTTCCCTTGCAGGGCATGGAGAGCATGCCCCGGCACCATGTTTCCGGCTCCGAAACGGGGCTTGAACTCCTTGCGGGCGTAGACTCCAGGTGTCCCCCGAGATCCCCGGGCCAACCTGCCAAGAAAGCGGGGGCTTCCCGCCACACCGCGAGGAGCGTCCCCCGGGCAGCCCCCCTCCTTGCGAGACGGGGCCCTTGGGATCTGCAGCGACGCGAGAGCCGTCCTGCCTTCTCTCTGGCGCTCTGCAAAACGGGGCTGGGACTCCCTCTAGGCGCCCCCAGAGGTTCCATGGGATACCCCGTGTCCCACAGGCGAGCGGAACCCTGAGTCTCCAGAGGCCATGTGCACGCTCGCGAGGGGCCCCCCGTCGCCGTCGGCCCCATATCCTCTCGAAACGGGGGGTCCAATCCCCTTCCTGAATGCCATCGCAATCTCCTACATTTCCCTCGCACATCACCTCCAGAGCGGGACTTCTCGCCTCTCCTGAGTGTTCGAGAAGAGGCCCCAAGGGGGCCAGTTCCGGCCGCAAGACCAAAGGTCCCGAGAAACCCCCATCCGGCAAAGAGCGAGTCCAGTTCCCTTCCCTGACGTAGTAGGCCGAGGGAAGACCAGCAGCCCTCTGGCGATGTCATAAGGAGGCCTGGACTTCTCAGAGGCAACAAGAAGAGGCTCCCCGAGGCACCACGCCCCCGATTCAGAGAGGCCACCCCCGCTTCCCCCTGCGCCCGCGCGGCATAAAAAAAGCCGACCGTTTCGCCCCTTTATATCAACTCGAACACATTCGAGGGGAAGCCCGATTGCCCTTGGCTGTGACCGGAGAGAAAGGCTGAGTCCCCTCGACTCCCCTGGAGGCCACCCCACAGGTGCCAGTTTATACCTGTCCCCTTCCCCCCCTCCGGGGACCCCCGAGGGTCCTAAGTCGTCCATGGCCCGACGCGGACCCAGGGCGCTGCAATTGCGCCTCTGGCGAATCCCGAGGCTGCTCGGCATGCACCATGTCCGCTCTCGAAAAAGGAGGCATGGCGACCCCGCTGGTCTAACGGGGGAGACGGGCCGGGTACCCGCCGCAACTCTACTCGAGAATGCACCGACCAGCAAGTCGAGAACACCCCCGTGAGAGCCACGCCCATAGAGGGAGGAGGCGCTTTTCACCTTGGCAGGGCATGGAGAGCATGCCCCGGCACCTGTTTCGCGGCTCCGAACGCGGTCTTGTCATCCTTGCGGGCGACCTCCAAGTGTTCCCCCCGAAATCCCCGGACACAACCTGCCAAGAAAGCGGGGCTTCCCCGCCACACCGCGAGGGCGTCCCCCGGGCCCCCCTCCTTGCGAGACGGGGCCCTTGGGATCTGCAAGAGACGTCGAGAGCCGTCCTGCCTTCTCTCTGGCGCTGCAACGGAGGCTGGACTCCCTCTAGGCGCCCCCAAGAGGTTCCCTGGGATAACCCGTGTCCACAGGCGAGCGGAACCACTGAGTCCGCCAGAGGCCAGCATCGCGAGGGGCCCCCCGTCGACGTCGGCCCCTCCTCTCGAAAGGGGGGTTCCAAATCCCCTTCCTGAATGCCATCCGCAATCCCTACAATCTTCTCGCACCTCTCAGAGGCCAGGACTCTCAAGCCTCTCCTGAGGTTCGAGAAGAGGCCCCCAAGGGGCCAGTTCCGCTGCAAGATCCAAAGGTCCCCCGAGGAACCCCAATCGGCAAGCGAGTCCAGTTCCCTGGGACGTGAGGCGAGGGAAAGCCCAGGCAGCCCCTGGCTATGTCAAAGGAGGCCTGGACTTCTCAGAGGCAGACAAGAGAGCCTCCCGAGGCGCCACGCCCCCGATTCAGAGACGGGCACACCCCAGCTTCCCCCTGCGCCGGGCGGAAAAGCACGCGCCTCCTGGCGAATCCCGAGGCTAGCTCGGAGCCCCTGTCCCGCTCGAAAGGAGGCATGGCGACCCCCGCTGGGGCTAACGGGGGAGACGGGCCGGGTACCCCCGCAAACGCGCAACTCGGAGAATGCACCCCCGTGACCCCGCCGCAAGTCGAGAACACCCCCGTGAGGCCACACGCCCATAGAGGGAGGAGGCGCTTTTTCCCTTGCAGGGCATGGAGAGAGCATGCCCCGGCACCTGTTCCGGCTCCGAACGGGGCTTGCTTTGACTCCTTGCGGGCGACTCCAGGGTGTCCCCCGAGGGAGGCTGGACTCCCTCTAGGCGCCCCCAGAGGTTCCCTGGGATACCCGTGTCCACAGGCGAGCGGAACCCTGAGTCTCCAGAGGCCGCTCGCGCGAGGGGAGGCCCCCCGTCGCCGTCGGCCCCTCCTCTCGAAAGGGGGGTCCAATCCCCTTCCTGAATGCCATCGCAATCCCTACATTCCCTCGCACCTCCAGAGCGGGACTCTCGCCTCTCCTGAGGTTCGAGAAGAGGCCCCAAGGGGCCAGTTCCGGCCGCAAGACCAAAGGTCCCCGAGGAACCCCCATCGGCAAGCGAGTCCAGTTCCCTGGACGTGAGGCGAGGGGAAGCCCAGCAGCCCCTGGCGATGTCAAAGGAGGCCTGGACTTCTCAGAGGCAACAAGAGAGGCTCCCCGAGGCGCCACGCCCCCGATTCAGAGAGGCCACCCCCCCCCGCTTCCCCTCTGCGCCCGCGCGGAAAAAGCACGACCTTCGCCCCTGCATTCGAGGGGAAGCCCGATTGCCCTTTGGCTGTGACCGGAGAGAAAGGCTGAGTCCCCCTCGACTCCCTGGAGGCCACCCCACAGGTGCCAGTTATACCTGTCCCCTCCCCCCCTCTCCGGGGACCCCCGAGGGTCCTAGCTCCATGCCTGACGCGGGACCCAGGGCGCTGCAGCGCCTCCTGGCGAATCCCGAGGGCTGCTCGGGCCCCCTGTCCCCCTGCCGCTCGAAAGGAGGCATGGGCGACCCCCCGCTGGGCTAACGGGGGAGACGGGCCGGGGGTACCCGCCGCAACTCGAGAATGCACCGCCGCAAGTCTGAGAACACCCCCCGTGTGAGGCCACGCGCCCATAGAGGGAGGAGGCGCTTTTTCCCTTGCAGGGCATGGAGAGCATGCCCCGGCACCTGTTCCGGCTCCGAACGGGGCTTGACTCTTGACTCCTTGCGGGCGACTCCAGGTGTCCCCCGAGATCCCCGGGCCAAACCTGCCAAGAAAGCGGGGGCTTCCCGCCACACCGCGAGGGGCGTCCCCCCGGGCCCCCCTCCTTTGCGAGACGGGGCCCCTTGGGATCTGCAGCGACGAGCGAGAGCCGTCCTGCCTTCTCTCTGGCGCTGCAAACGGAGGAGGCTGGACTCCCTCTAGGCGCCCCCAGAGAGGTTCCCTGGGATACCCGTGTGTCCACAGGCGAGCGGAACCCTGAGTCTCCCAGAGGCCGCTCGCGAGGGGCCCCCCGTCGCCGTCGGCCGGCCCCTCCTCCTCTCGAAAGGGGGGTCCAATCCCCTTCCTGAATGCCATCGCAATCCCTACATTCCCTCGCACCTCCAGAGCGGGACTCTCGCCTCTCCTGAGGTTCGAGAAGAGAGGCCCCAAGGGGCCAGTTCCCCGGCCGCAAGACCAAAGGTCCCCGAGGAACCCCCATCGGCAAGCGAGTCCAGTTCCCTGGGACGTGACGTGAGGCGAGGGGAAGCCCAGCAGCCCCTGGCGATGTCAAAGGAGGCCTGGACTTCTCAGAGGCAACAAGAGAGGCTCTCCCCGAGGCGCCACGCCCCCCCCGATTCAGAGAGAGGCCACCCCCCGCTTCCCCCTGCGCGCGCGCGGGAAAAGCACGACCTTCGCCCCTGCATTCGAGGGGAAGCCCGATTGCCCTTGGCTGTGACCCGGAGAGAAAAGGCTGAGTCCCCTCGACTCCCTGGAGGCCCACCCCACAGGTGCCAGTTATACCTGTCCCCTCCCCCCCCTCCGGGGACCCCCGAGGGTCCTAGCTCCATGCCTGACGCGGACCCAGGGCGCTGCAGCGCCTCCTGGCGAATCCCGAGGCTGCTCGGGCCCCTGTGTCCGCTCGAAAGGAGGCATGGCGACCCCCGCTGGGCTAACGGGGGAGACGGGCCGGGGTACCCGCCGCAACTCGAGAATGCACCGCCGCAAGTCGAGAACACCCCCGTGAGGCCACGCCCATAGAGGGGGAGGCGCTTTTTTCCCTTGCAGGGCATGGAGAGCATGCCCCGGCACCTGTTCCGGGCTCCGAACCGGGGGCTTGACTCCTTGCGGGGCGACTCCAGGTGTCCCCCCGAGAGATCCCCGGGCCAACCTGCCAAGAAAAGCGGGGCTTCCCGCCACACCGCGAGGGGCGTCCCCCGGGGGGCCCCCCCTGCGAGCGAGACGGGGCCCCTTGGGATCTGCAGCGACGCGAGAGCCGTCCTGCCTTCTCTCTGGCGCTGCAAAACGGAGGGCTGGACTCCCTCTAGGCCCCCCCCAGAGGTTCCCTGGGATACCCGTGTCCACAGGCGAGCGGAACCCTGAGTCTCCAGAGGCCGCCGCTCGCTCGCGAGGGGCCCCCCCGTCGTCGCCGTCGGCCCCCCCTCTCGAAAAAGGGGGGTCCAATCCCCTTCCTGAATGCCATCGCAATCCCTACATTCCCCTCGCACCTCCTCCAGAGCGGGACTCTCGCCTCTCCTGAGGTTCGAGAGAAGAGGCCCCCAAGGGGCCAGTTCCGGCCGCAAGACCAAAGGGTCCCCGAGGAAACCCCCATCGGCAAAGCGAGTCCAGTTCCCTGGACGAGGCGAGGGGAAGCCCAGCAGCCCCCTGGCGATGTCAAAGGAGGCCTGGACTTCTCAGAGGCAACAAGAGAGGCTCCCCGAGGCGCCACGCCCCCCCGATTCAGAGAGAGGCCACCCCCGCTTCCCCCTGCGCCGCGCGCGCGGGAAAAAAGCACGACCTTTCCTCGCCCCTGCATTCGAGGGGAAGCCCGATTGCCCTTGGCTGTGACCGGAGAGAGAAAAGGCTGAGTCCCCTCGACTCGACTCCCTGGAGGCCACCCCACAGGTGCCAGTTATACCTGTCCCCCCCCCCCCCCTCCCGGGGACCCCCGAGGGTCCTAGCTCCATGCCTGACGCGGACCCAGGGCGCTGCAGCGCCTCCTGGCGAATCCCGAGGCTGCTCGGGCTGGCCCTGTCCCCTGTCCGCTCGAAAGGAGGCATGGCGACCCCGCTGGGCTAACGGGGGAGACGGGCCGGGGTACCCGCCGCAACTCGAGAGAATGCACCGCCGCAAGTCCGAGAACAACACCCCCGTGAGGCCCACGCCCATAGAGGGAGGAGGCTGCTTTTTCCCTTGCAGGGCATGGAGCCGCATGCCCCGGCACCTGTTTCCGGCTCCGAACGGGGCGCTTGACTCCTTGCGGGCGACCCCCAGGTGTCCCCGAGATCCCCGGAGCCAACCTGCCAAAGAAAGCGGGGGCTTCCCGCCACACCGCGCCTTTTCCCGCGGGCGTCCCCCGGGCCCCCCTCCTTGCGAGACGGGGCCCTTGGGATCTGCAGCGACGCGAGAGCCGTCCTGCCTTCCCTCTGGCGCGCTGCAACGGAGGCTGGACTCCCTCTAGGCGCCCCCAGAGTTCCCTGGGATACCCGTGTCCAACGGAGCGAGCGGAACCCGGAAAGTCTCCAGAGGGGCCCGCTCGCGAAGGGGGGCCCCCCGTTCGCGAAAGGCCCCTCCCTACATCCCGAGCCCTCCAGGTCGAGAAAATCCCTTCCTGAATGCCATCGCAATCCCTGCACCTCCAGAGCGGGACTCTCGAGGTTTCGAGAGAGCCCATTCCGGCCCCAAGACAAAGTCCCCCAGAACCCCATCGGCAAGCGAACCAGTTCCCTGGACGTGAGGCGGCCCCAGCCCCTCCGATGTCAAAGGAGGCCTGGACTTCTCAGAGGGCAACAAGAGAGGCTCCCCGAGGCGCCACGCCCTCCGATTCAGAGAGGCCACCCGCCGGGGAAAGCGCGAAAAAGCAGCTTCGCCCCTGCAACGAGGGAAAACCCGATTGCCCTGGGTCTTGACGCGAGGAGAAGGCTGAGTCACCTCGACTCCCTCGCGGCCACCCCACACAGTGCCAGTTATACCTGTCCCCTCCCCCCCTCCTGGGGGACCCCCGAGGGTCCAGAGGCCATGCCTGACGCGGACCCCTTTGCTCAGCGCCTCCTGGCGAATCCCGAGGCTGCCTGGCCCGAACCGCTCCAAAGGAGCATGGCGACCCCCGCTGGGCTAACGGGGGAGACGGTCCGAGGTCCCCCGCAAAGAATGCCCCGCCGCAAGGGGCCACACCCCCTGAGGCCACCCCCATAAAGGAGGATCCCCCATGCCCCGAACCTGGCCCGGCTCCGCTCTGCCGTCGGGGACGGCATTCTCCTTGCGGCTCGACTCCAGGTGCCCCCAGCCCCCCTCCAACCTGCTCCCCCCCGCACGCCTGCGAAAGGCGTCCCGGGCCCCCCTCCTTGCGAGACGGAACCCCGGATCTGCAGCGACGCGACGAGACCTTGAGGGAATCCTGGCGCGCTGCCGCGGAGGCTGGACTCCCCAAGGCGCCCACAGGGTTCCCTGGATACCCGTGCCAAGGCGAGCAAACCCTGAGGTCCCCCAGAGGCCCCGATCCGAGGGCCCCGTCGCCCACCGCCCCCCTCCTCTCTGGAGGGTCCTCCCCTGGGAATGCCATCGCAAGAGCCCCTACAGTCCCCTGCACCTCCAAGGGGGGACTCATCGAGTCTCCTGAGGCTCGAGAAGAGGCCCCAGGGCCAGTTCCCGCCGCAAGACCAAAGGTCCCCGAGGAACCCCCATCGGCAAGCGAGTCCATTCCCAGACGTGAACCAGAGGAACCCCAGCAGCCCCTGAGGCGATGTCAAAGGAGCCTGGACCTCAGACGCAAGGAGAGAGCACCCCCGAGGCCCCACGCCCCCCGACGCAGAACGGCACCCCCCTTCCCCCTGCGCCGCGGCCCTCAGAGGACCTTCCCCCTGCAGGGCGACCAAGCGAGCCCCCGATTGCCCTTGGCTGTGTGACCGGAGAGAAAGGCTGAGTCCCCCTCGACTCCCTGGAGGCCACCCCACAGGTGCCAGTTATACCTGTCCCCTCCCCCCCCCCCGACTCCGGGGACCCCCGAGGGTCCCCCTGAGCTCCATGCCTGACGCGGACCCAGGGCGCTGCAGCGCCTCCTGGCGAATCCCGAGGCTGCTCGGCTACGGCCCCCCGTCCCGCTCGAAAGGAGCATGGAGACCCCCGCTGGGCTAACGGGGGGGACGGGCCGGGGTACCCCCACGCAACTCGAGAGAATGCACCGCCACGCAAGTCGAGAACACCCCCGTGAGGCCACGCCCATAGAGGGAGGAGGCGCTTTTTTCCCTTGCAGGGCATGGAGAGCATGCCCCGGCACCTGTTCCGGCTCCGAACGGGGCTTGACTCCTTGCGGGCGACTCCAGGTGTCCCCCCGAGATCCCCGGGCCAACCTGCCAAGAAAAGCGGGGCTTCCCGCCACACACCGCGAGGGCGTCCCCCGGGCCCCCCTCCTTGCGAGACGGGGCCCTTGGGATCTGCAGCGACGCGAGAGCCGTCCTGCCCTTCTCTCTGGCGCTGCAACGGAGGCTGGACTCCCTCTAGGCGCCCCCAGAGGTTCCCTGGGATACCCCCGTGTCCACAGGCGAGCGGAACCCTGAGTCTCCAGAGGCCCGCTCGCGAGGGGCCCCCCGTCGCCGTCGGCCCCTCCTCTCGAAAGGGGGGGTCCAATCCCCTTCCTGAATGCCATCGCAATCCCTACATTCCCTCGCACCTCCAGAGCGGGACTCTCGCCTCTCCTGAGGTTCGAGAAGAGGCCCCAAGGGGCCAGTTCCGGCCGCAAGACCAAAGGTCCCCGAGGAACCCC
>JAGTYA010000431.1:0-25838 GCA_024291935.2 Okapia johnstoni | reverse complement strand
CTCTCTGATACAGAGCAGACATGTGGAAAAAGCGCTGTGGAGGGTGCCTTCACGTTCCACTGCAGGGTCGAAGCCTTACCTGGGCTTTGTCACCTAGGCACTATGGCCCCTACAACTGACTTTCCATTTAGCACTTCCCAGCCCCTTGTGATTTTCAGCCAAAGGCAGCCTGGCAGGGTGTCTTCCTTGCAGACATAAAAGGTAGCCCAAGGGAGTGCTTATTCAATCTTCCTTGGTGCAAGAGGTGTTTGTCTATGAAGAATCCACAACAGTTGGTCTGTTCCCAGGGCCTCAGATTCCCAGTCAGAACAGACCTAATCTCAAGAGCTCTCTTCTACAGAGCACACATGGGGCAATAGCTCTCAGGAGTGTTCCTTGAGGTTCCCTGGCTTGGGGAAGCCCTACCCGGGCGCTGGGGCCTGGGCACTGTGTCCTCTTCCACTGAATTTCCAGGTAGCACTTCCCAGCCCCTTGTGATTTTCAGCCCCAAAGCAGCGTTTCAGGGTGTCTTCCTTAGAATCATAAAAGGTAGCCCAAGGGAGTGCTTATTCAATCTTTCCTGGTGCAACAGGTGTTTGTCTGTTAAGAAGCCACAACAATGGGTCTGCTCATAGGGCCTCAGTTGCCCAGTCAGAACAGACCTAGTCAAGAGCTCTCTGCTAGAGAGCACACATGGGGCAATAGCTCTGAGGAGTGTTCCTTGAGGTTCCCTTGCTTGGAGAAGCCCTACCCTGGTGGTGTGGCCTAGGCACTGTGGCCTCTTCCACTGACTTTTCAGGTAGCACATTTCAGCCCCTTGTGATTTTCAGCCAAAGGCATCCTGGCAGGGTGTCTTCCTCAGATTCATAAATGGTAGCCCAAGGGAGTGCTTATTCAATCTTCCCTGGTTCCAGAGGTGTTTGTGAAGAAACCATAACAATGGGTCTGCTCCCAGGGCCTCAGATTCCCAGTCAGAACAGACCTTATCTCAAGAGCTCTCTGCTACAGAGCACACTTGGGGCAATAGCTCTGAGGAGTGTTCCTTGAGGTTCCCTGGCTTGGAGAAACCCTACCCGGGTGGTGTGGCCTAGGCACTGTGGCCTCTTCCTCTGATTTTCCAGGTAGACCTTTTCAGCCCCTTGTGATTTTCAGCCAAAGGCAGCCTGGCAGGGTCTCTTCCTTAGAGTCAGAAAAGGTAGCCCAAGGGAGTGCTTATTCAATCTTCCCAAGTGCAAGAGGTGTTTGGCTGTTAAGACACCACAACAATGTTTTTGCCTCCAGGCCTCAGTTTCCCAGTCAGATCAGGCCTAGTCTCCAGAGCTCTCTGCTACAGAGCAGACATATAGAAAAACGCTGTGGAGGGTGCCTTCACGTTCCAGAGCACTGTCTTAGCCTTACCTGGGCTTTGGGACCTAGGCACTGTGGCCCCTACAACTGAATTTCCAGGTAGCAATTCCAAGCCCCTTTTGATTTTCAGCCCAAAAGCTGCGTTTCAGGGTCACTTCCTTAGAGTCATAAAATGTAGCCCAAGGGATTGCTTATTCAAACTTCCCTGATGCGAGAGGTGTTTGGCTGTTAAGATCCCACAACAATGGGTTTGCCTCGAGGCCTCAGTTTCCCATTCAGAGCAGGATGAGTCTCCACAGCTCTCTGCTACAGAGGAGAAATGTGGATAAAGCGTTGTGGAGGGTGCCTTCATGTTCCAGGAAACTGTCGAAGCCTTACCTGGGCTTTGGGACCTAGGCACTATGGCCCCTACAACTGACTTTCCAGGTAGCACTCCCAGCCCCTTGTGATTTTCAGCCAAAGACAGCCTGGTAGTGTGTCTTCCTTAGAGTCATAAAAGGTAGCCCAAGGGAGTGCTTATTCAATCTTCCCTGATGCAAGAGGTTTTGGCTGTTAAGACGCGACAACAATGGGTTTGCCTACAGGCCTCAGTTTCCCATTCATACCAGGCCTAGCCTCCAGAGCTCTCTGCTACAGAGCAGACATGTGGAAAAAGCGCTGTGGTGGGTGCCTTCACGTTCCTGGGCACTGTCGAGGCCTTACATCGGCTTTGGGACCTAGGCAATATGGCCCCTAAAATTGACTTTCCAGGAAGCACTTCCCAGCCCCTTGTGATTTTCATCCCCAAAGCAGCGTTTCAGGGTCTCTTCCTTAGCGTCATAAAAGGTAGCCTATGGAAGTCCTTATTCAATCTTCCCTTGTGCAAGAGGAGTTTGTCTTTGAAGAAGCCACAAGAATGGTTCTGCTCCCAGGGCCTCAGTTTACCAGTCAGAAGAGACCTAGTCACAAGAGCTTTCTGCTACAGAGCACACATGGGGCAATAGCTCTGAGGAGTGTTCCTTGAGGTTCCTTGGCTTGGGGAAGCCCTACCCGGGCGCTGGGGCCTGGGCACTGTGGCCTCTTCCACTGACTTTCCAGGTAGCACTTTCCAGCTCCTTGTGATTTTCAGCCAAATGCAGACTGGCAGGGTCTCTTCTTTATAGTCACAAAAGGTAACGCAAGGGAGTGCTTATTCAATCTTCCCAGGTACAAGAGTTGTTTGGCTGTTAAGACACCACAGCAATGAGTTGGCCTCCAGGCCTCAGTATCACATTCAGACAGGGCCTAGTCTTCAGAGCTCTCTGCTACAAAGCACACATGTGGAAAAAGCGCTGCGGAGGGTGCCTTCACGTTCCAGGGCACTGTCGAAGCTTTACCTGGGTTTTGGGACCTAGGCACAATGGCCCCTACAACTGACTTTCCAAGTAGCACTTCCCAGCCCCTTTTGATTTTCAGTCCTAAAGCAGAGTTTCAGGGTCTCTTCCTTAGAGTAATAAAAGGTAGCCCAAGGGAATGCTTATTCAATCTTCCCTGGGGCAAGAGGTGTTTGTCTCTGAAGAAGCCACAACAATGGGTCTGCTCCTGGGGCCTCAGTTTCCCAGTCAGAACAGACCAAGTCTCAAGAGCTTTCTGCCTCAGAGCACACATTGGGCAATAGCTCTGAGGAGTGTTCTTTGAGGTTCCCTGGTTTGGGGAAGCCCTACCCGGGCGGTGGGGCCTAGGCACTGTGGCCTCTTCCACTGACTTTCCAGGTAGAACATTCCAGCCCCTTGTGATTTTAGCCACAGGGAACCGGGCAGGGTCTCTTTCTTAGAGTCATAAAAGGTAGCCCAAGGGAGTGCTTATTCAATCTTTACAGGGGCGAGATTTGTTTGGTTATTAAGACACCAGAAAAATGGGTTTGCCTCCAGGCCTCAGTTTCGCAGTCAGACCAGGACTAATCTCCAGAGCTCTCTGCTACAGAGCAGACATGTGGGAAAAGCGCTGTGGAGGGTGCCTTCACGTTCCAGGGCACTGTCGAAGCCTTTCCTGGGCTTTAGGACCTAGGCAATATGGCTCCTACAACTGACTTTCCAGGTAGCACTTACCGGCCCCTTTTGATTTTCAGCCCCAAAGCATCGTTTCAGGGTCTCTTCCTTAGAGTCATAAAAGGTAGCCCAAGGGAGTGCTTATTCAATCTTCCCTGGTGCAAGAGGTGTTTGTCTGTGAAGAAGCCACAACAGTGGGTCTCCTCCCAGGGCCTCAGTTTTCCAGTCAAAACAGACCAAGTCTCAAGAGCTCTCTGCTACAGAGCACACATGGGGAAATAGCTCTGAGGAGTGTTTCTTGAGGTTCCCTGGCTTGGGGAAGCCCTACCCGGGCGGTGGGGCCTAGGCACTGTGGCCTCTTCCACTGACGTTCCAGGTAGCACTTTCCAGCCACTAGTGATTTTCAGCCAAAGGCAGCCTGGCAGGGTCTCTTCCATAGAGTCATAAAAGGTAGCCCAAGGGAGTGCTTATTCAATCTTCTCAGGTGCAAGTGGTGTTTGGCTGTTAAGACACCACAAAAACGGTTTTGACTCCAGGCCTCAGTTTCCCATTCAGACCAGGCCTAGTCTCCAGAGCTCTCTGCTACAGAGCAGACATGTGGGGAATGCGCTGTGGAGGGTGCCTTCACGTTCCAGTGCACTGTCGAAGCCTTACCTGGGCTTTGGGACATAGGCACTATGGCCCCTACAACTGACATTCCAGGTAGCACTTCACAGCCCCTTTTGATTTTCAGCCCCAAAGCAGAGTTTCAGGGTCTCTTCATTAGAGTCATAAAAGGTAGCCCAAGGGAGTGCTTATTCAGTTTTCCCTGGTGCAAGAGTTGTTTGGCTGTGAGGAAGCCCAGGGCCTCAGGTTCCCACTCAGAACAGTCCTAGTCTCAAGAGCTCTCTGCTACAGAGCACACATGGGGTAATAATTCTGAGGAGTTTTCCTTGAGGTTCCCTGGCTTGGGGAATCCCTACCTGGGCCGTGGGGCCTAGGCACTGTGGCCTCTTCCACTTATTTTCCAGGTAGCACTTTCCAGCCCCTTGTGATTTTCAGCCGAAGGCAGCCAGGAAGGGTCTCTTCCTTAGAGGCATAAAAGGTAGCGCAAAGGAATGCTTATTCAGTCTTCCCAGGTGCAAGAGGTGTTTGACTGTTAAGACACCACAACAATGGGTTTGCTTCGAGGCCTCTCCTCCTTAGAGTCATAAAAGGTAGCTCAAAGGAGTGCTTATTCAATCTTCCCAGGTGCAAGAGGTGTTTGGCTGTTAAGACTTCACAACAATGGGTTTGCCTCCAGGCCTCAGTTTCCCAGTCAGACCAGGCCTAGTCTCGCAAGCTCTCTGTTACATAGTGACTATGTCCCAAAGCCCAGGTAAGGCTTCGACAGTGCCTTGGAACGTGAAGGCACCCTCCACAGCGCTCTTTCCACATGTCTGCTATGTAGCAGAGAGCTCTGCTGACTAGGCCTGGACTGACTGGGAAACTGAGGCCTGGAGGCAAACCCATTGTTGTGGAGGCTTAACAGCCAAACACCTCTTGCACCTGGGAAGATTGAATAAGCACTCCCTTGGGCTACGTTTTATGTTTCTAAGGGAGAGACCCTACCAGGCTGCCTTTGGTTGAAAATCACAAGGGGCTGGAAAGTGCTACCTGGAAAGTCAGTGGAAGAGGCCACAGTGCCTAGGCCCCAGCCCCCGGGTAGGGCTTCCCCAAGCCAGGGAACCTCAAGGAACACTCCTCAGAGTTACTGCCCCATGTGTGCTCTGTAGCAGAGAGCTCTTGAGACTAGGTCTATTCTGACTGGGAAACTGAGTCCCTGGGAGCAGACCCATTGTTGTGGCTTCTTCACAGACAAACACCTCTTGCCCCAGGGAAGATTGATTAAGCACTCCCTTGGGCTACCTTTTATGACTCTAAGGACGAGACCCTGGCAGGCTGCCTTTGGCTGAAAATCAGAAGAGGCTGGAAATTCAGTGGAAGAAGCCACAGTGCCTAGGCCCCAACGCACGGGTACGGCTTCCCCAAGCCAGGGAACCTCAAGGAACACTCCTCAGAGCTATTACCCCATGTGTGCTCTGTAGCAGAGAGCTCTTGAAACTAGGTCTGTTCTGACTGGGAAACTCAGGCCGTGAGAGCAGACCCATTGTTGTGGCTTCTTAACAAACAAACACCTCTTGCACCTGGGAAGATTGAATATTCACTCCCTTTGTCTTCCTTTAATGACTTTAAGGAAGAAACCCTGAAACGCTGCTTTGGGGCTGAAAATCAAAAGGGGCTGGGAAGTGCTACCTTTAAAGTCAGTTGTAGGGGCCATAATGCCTAGGTCCCAAAGCCCAGGTAAGGCTTCGACAGTGCACTAGAACGTGAAGGCACCCTCCACAGCGCTTTTTCCACATGTCTGCTCTGTAGCAGAGAGCTCTGTATACTAGGCCTGGTCTGAATGGGAAACTGAGACCTCGAGGCAAACCCATTGTTGTGGTGTTTTAACAGCCAAACAGCTCTTGCACCTGGGAAGATTGAATAAGCACTCCCTTGGGCTACCTTTCATGACTCTAAGGAAGAGACTCTGCCAAGCTGCCCTTGGCTGAAAATCAGAGGGGACTGGAAAGTGCTACCTGGAAAGTCAGTGGAAGAGGCCACAGTGGCTAGGCCCCAGGGCCTGGGTAGGGGTTCCCCAAGCCAGGGAACCTCAAGGAACACTCCTCAGAGCTATTGCCTCATGTGTGCTCTGTAGCAGAGAGCTCTTGAGACAAGGTCTGTTCTGACTGGGAAACTGAGCCCCTGGGAGCAGACCCATTGTTTTGGCTTCTTCACACACAAACACCTCTTGCACCAGGGAAGATTGAATAAGCACTCCCTTGGGCTACCTTTTATGACTCTAAGGAAGACACCTGCCAGGCTGCCTTTGGCTGAAAATCACAAGGTCCTGGAAAGTGCTACCTGGAAAATCAGTTATAGGGGCCATAGTGCCTAGGTCCCAAAGCCCAGGTAAGGCTTCGACAGTGCCCTGGATCGTGAAGGCACCCTCCACAGCGCTTTTTCCACATGTCTGCTCTGCAGCAGAGAGCTCTCGAGACTAGGCCTGGTCTGACTGGGAAACTGATGCCTGAAGGCAACCCATTGTTGTGGATTCTTAACAGCCAAACAACCTTTGGGAAAGGGAGGATTTTATAAGCACTCCCTTGGGCTACCTTTTATGGCTCTAACGAAGAGACACTGACAGGCTCCCTTGGGGCTGAAAATCACAAGGGGCTGGGAAGTGCTTGCTGGAAAGCCAGTGATAGGGGCCATAGTGCCTAGGCCCAACTGCCCGGGTAGAGCTTTCCCAGGGTATGGGAACAGCAAGGCACCCTCTTCAGATCTAAAGCCCCATGTGTAATCTGTAGCAGAGAGCTCGCGAGACTATGTCTGCTCTGACTGGGAAACTGAGGCCCTGGGAACAGAACCATTGTAGGGGCTTCTGAAAGGCCCAACACTTTCTGTTCGAGGGAGGATGAAAAAAACAATATCTTGGGCTGCCTTTGCTCCCTCCATGGAAGAGAGCCTGCCACGCCGCCCTCGGGCTGAAAATCACATGGGGCTGGGAATGTTATCTGGGATGTGAGTTTGTAGGGACCATAGCGAGTAGGACTTACTGCCCAGGTAAGGCTTAGAAAGTGCCCTGGAACGTGAAGGCACCCTCCACTGCACATTTTCCACATGTCTGCTCTGTAGCAGAGAGCTCTGGAGACTAGGCCTGGTCTGACTGGGAAACTGAGGCCTCGAGGCAAACCCATTGTTGTGCCTTCTTCACAGCCAAACACCTGTTGTGCCAGGAAGGATTGAATAAGCACTCCCTTGGGCTATCTTTTATGATTTTAAGGAAGAGACCCCGAAAGGCTGCTTTGGGGCTGAAAATCAAAAGGGGCTGGAAAGTGCTACCTGGAAAGTCAGTTTAGGGGCCATAGTGCCTAGGAACCACAGCCCGTGTAGGGCTTCCCAAAGCCCGGGAACGTCAAGGCACCCTCCTCAAAGCTATTACCCCATGTGTGCTAGCTGGAAAGTCAGTGGTAGAGGCCACAGTGCCTAGGCCCCACCGCCCGGGTAGGGCTTCCCCAAGACAAGGAATCTCAAGGAACCCTCCTCAGAGCTATTGCCCCATGTGTGCTCTATAGCAGAGAGCTCTTGAGACTAGGTCTGTTCTCACTGGGAAACTGAGGCCCTGGGCGCAGGCCCATTGTAGGGGCTTCTGAACAGCCCAACACTTGCTGTTTGAGGGAGGATGGAAAAAGCAATACCTTGTGCTGCCTTTGCTCACTCCATGGAAGAGATCCTGCCAAGCCGCCATCAGGCTGAAAATCACATGGAGCTAGGAAGTGCTACCTGCGAAGTATGTTTGTACTTGCCATAGGAATTAGGGCCCATCGCCCGGGTAAGTCTTCGACAGTGCCCTGGAACGTGTAGGCACAATTCACAGCGCATTTTCCAAATGTCTGCTCTGTAGCAGGGAGCTCTAGAGACTAGGCCTGGTCTGACTAGGAAACTAAGGCCTGGAGGCAAACCCATTATTGTGGATTTTTAACAGCCAAACACCTGTTGCGGCAGGGAGGATTGATTAAGCACTCCCTTGGGCTATCCTTTATGACTCTAAGGAAGAGACCCTGCCAGGCTGCCTTGGGGCTGAAAATCACAAGGTGCTGGAAAGTTCTAGCTTGAAAGTCAGTGGAAGGAGCCATAGTACCTAGTCCCCACCTCCCGGGTAGGGCATCCACAGGGTGCAGGAACGTCAAGGCACCCTCCTCAGAGCTAAAGCCCCATGTGTACTCTGTAGCAGAGAGCTCGCGAGACTAGGGCTGGTCTAACTGGGAAACTGAGGCCCTGGGAACAGAACCATTGTAGGGGCTTTTGAACACTCCAAAACTTGCTGTTCGCGGGAAGATGGAGAAAGCAATACCTTGGGCGGACTTTGTTCACTCCATGGAAGAGAGCCTGCGATGCCGCCCTCGGGCTGAAAATCACATGGGGCTGGGAATGTTACCTGGCAGGTGTGTTTGTAGGGGCCATAGCGAGTAGGACTCACTGCCCAGGTAAGGCTTAGAAAGTGCCCTGGAACATGAAGGCACCGTCCACTGCACATTTTCCACATATGTGCTCTGTGGCACAGAGCTCTGTAGACTAGTCCTGGTCTGACTAGTAAATTGAGGCCTGGAGGCAAACCCATTGTTGTGGATTCTTAACAGCCAAACACCTGTTGCACCAGGGAAGATTGAATAAGCACTCCCTTGGGCTGCATTTACTCCCTCCAAAGAAGACAGACTGCTAGATCGCATTTGACCTGAAAATCACATTGGACTGGGAAGTGCTAGCTGGGAAGTCAGTTTTAAGCGGCTGGAGCTCCTAGGCCCCACTTCCCAGGTAGGGCTTCCCCAATGACTGGGAACGTCAAGGCACTCTCCACACCACTGTTTCTCCAAGTGTGCTCTGTAACAGAGAGTTCGCGTGACTAGGCCTGGTCTGACTAGGAAACTGAAGCTCTGGAATTAGACCCATTTTGTGGCCTCTGAACAGCCCCACACTTGCTGTTGAAAAGAGGATTGAATCAGCGCTCTGTTGTGCTGCCTTTTCTCCCTCCAAGGAAGACGGCCTGCTAGGCCGCATTCGGGCTGAAAATCACATTGGACGGGGAAGTGCTAGCTGGGAAGTCAGTTTTAAGCGGCTGGAGCTCCTAGGCCCCACTTCCCAGGTAGGGCTTCCCCAATGACTGGGAACGTCAAGGCACCCTCCACACCGTTGTTTTCCAATATGTGCTCTGTAGCATAGAGCTCTTGAGACTAGGTCTGTTCTGACTGGGAAACTGAGGCCCTGGGGCAGATCCAATGTTGTGGCTTCTTAACAGACAAACACCTCTTGCACCAGGGAATATTGAATAAGCTCTCCCTTGGGCTACCATTTTTGACTCTAAGGAAGAGTCCCTGAAACGCTGCTTTGGGTCTGAAAATCACAAGGGACTGGGAAGTGCTACCTGGAAAATCACTTTTATGGGCGATAGTGTCTAGGTCCCAAAGCCCAGGTAAGGCTTCGACAGTGCCCTATAACGTGAAGGCGCCATCCACAGCGCATTTTCCACATGTTTGCTCTGTAGCAGAGAGCTCTGGAGACTAGACCCGGTCTGAATGGGAAAATGAGGCCTGGAGGCAAACCCATTGCTGTGGCGTCTTAACAGCGAAACACCTCTTGCACCAGGGAAGAATGAAAACGCACTCCCTTGGGCTACCTTTTATGACTCTAAGGAAGAGACCCTGCCAGGCTGCCTTTAGCTGAAAATCACAAGGGGCTGGAAAGCGTAACCTGGAAAGTCAGTGGAAAAGGCCACGGTGCCTGGGCCCAGCGCCCGGGTAGGGCTTCCTCAAGCCAGGGAACCTCAAGGAACACTCCTCAGAGCTATTGCCCCATGTGTGCTCTGTAGCAGAGAGCTCTTGAGACTAGGTCTGTTCTGACTGGGAAACAGAGGCCCTGGGACCAGACACATTCTAGGGGCTTCTGAAGAGCCAAACACTTGATGTTCAAGGGAGGATGGAAAAAGCAATAACTTGTGCTTCCTTTGCTCCCTCCATGGAAGAGATCCTTCTACGCCGGCGTCAGGCTGAAAATCACATGGGACTAGGAATTGCTACCTGGGAAGTATGTTTGTAGGGGCCATAGGAATTAGGTTGCACAACCCGGGTAATGCTTCGACACTGCCCTGGAACGTGAAGGCACCCTCCACAGTGCTTTTTTCCACATGTCTGCTCTGTAGCAGAGAGCTCTGGAGACTAGGCCTGGTCTGACTGGGAAACTGAGGCCTGGAGGCAAACCCATTGTTTTGGCGTCTTAACAGCCAAACACCTCTTTCACCAGAGAAGATTGAATAAGCACTTCCTTGGGCTACCTTTTATGACTCTAAGGAAGAGACCCTGCCAGGCTGCTTTTGGCTGAAAATCACAAGGGGCTTGAAAGTGCTACCTGGAAAGTCTGTGGAAGAGGCCATAGTGCCTAGGCCCCAGTGCCCGGGTAGGGTTTCCCCAAGCAAGGAAACCTCAAGGAACACTCCTCAGAGCTATTGCCCCATGTGTGCTCTGTAGCAGAGAGCTCTTGAGACTAGGTCTGTTCTGACTGGGAAACTGAGGCCCTGGGAGCAAATCCATTGTTGTGGCTTCTTAACAGACAAACAGCTCTTGCACCGTGAAAGACTGAGTAAGCACTCCGTTGGGCTACCTTTTATGACTCTAAGGAAAAGACCCTGAAACGCTGCTTTGGGGCTTAAAATCAAAAGGGGCTGGAAAGTGCTACCTGGAAAGTCAGTTGTAGGGGCATCGTGCCTAGGTCCCAAAGCCCATGTAAGGCTTCAACAGTGCCCTGAAACGTGAAGGCACCCTCCACAGCGCTTTTTCCACGTGTCTGCTCTCCAGCAGAGAGCTCTAGAGACAAGTTCTGTTCTGACTGGGAAATTGAGGCCCTGGGAGCAGACCCATTGTTGTGGCTTCTTAACAGACAAACACCTCTTGCACCAGGGAAGATTGAATAAGCACTTCCTTGGGCTATCTTTGATGACTCTAAGGAAGAGACCCTGAAACGCTGCTTTGGGGATGAAAATCACAAGGGGCTGGGAAGTGCTACCTGGAAAGTCTGTTGTAGGGGCCAGAGTGACTAGGACCCAAAGCCTAGGTAAGGCTTTGACAGTGCCTTGGAACGTGAAGGCACCTCCACAGCGCTTTTTCCACATGTCTGCTCTGTAGCAGAGAGCTCTTGAGACTAGGTCTGGACTGACTGGGAAACTGAGGCCCTGGGATCAGACACATTGTTGTGGCTTCTTCACAGACAAACACCTCTTGCACCAGGGAAGATTGAATAAGCACTCCCTTGGGCTACCTTTTATGACTCTATGGTACACACCCTGCCAGTCTGCCTTTGGCTTAAAATCACAAGCGGCTGGGAAGTGCTACCTGGAAATTCAGTTGTAGGGTCCATAGTGCCTAGGTCCCAAAGCCCAGGTAAGGCTTCGACAGTGCCCTGGAACGTGAAGGCACCCTCGACAGCGCTTTTTCCGCATGTCTGCTCTGTAGCAGAGAAGTCTGGAGACTAGGCCTGGTCTGAATGGGAAACGGAGTTGTGGAGGCAAACCCATTGTTGTGGCGTCTTAACAGCCAAACACCTCTTGCACCTGGGAAGATTGAATAAGCACTTCTTTGGGCTACCTTTTATGACTCTAAGGAATAGACCCAGCCAGGCTGTCTTTGGCTGAAAATCACAAGGGGCTGGAAAGTGCTACCTGTAAAGTCAGTGGCCGAGGCTACAATGCCAACGCCCCACCGCCCGGTTAGGGCTTCCCCAAGCCAGGGAACCTCAAGGAACACTCCTGAGAGCTATTGCCCCACATGTGCTCTGTAGCAGAGAGCTCTTGAGACTAGGTTTGTTCTGACTGGGAAACTGAGGCCCTGGGAGCAGACCCATTGTTGTGGCTTCTTCACAGACAAACACCTCTTGCACCAGGGAAGATAGAATAAGCATTCCCTTGGGCTACCATTTATGACTCTAAGGAAGACACCCTGCCAGACTTCCTTTGGCTGAAAATCACAAGGGGCTGGAAAGTGCTACCTGGAAAGTCAGTTGTAGGGGCCATAGTGCCTAGGTCCCAAAGCCCAGGTAAGGCTTCGACAGTGCCCTGGAACGTGAAGGCACCATCCACAGCGCTTTTTCCACATGTCTCCTCTGTAGTAGAGAGGTTTGGAGACTAGGCCTGGTCTGACTGGAAAACTGAGGCCTGGAGGCAAACCCATTGTTGTGACGTATTAACAGCCAAACCATACTTGCTCCAGGGAAGATTGAATAAGCACTCCCTTGGGCTACCTTTTATGACTCTAAGGAAGAGACCCTGAAACGCTCCTTTGGGGCTGAAAATCAAAAGGGGCTGGGAAGTGCTACCTGGAAAGTCAGTGGAAGAGGCCACAGTGCCCAGGCCCCAGCGCCCGGGTAGGGCTTCCCCAAGCCAGGGAACTTCAAGGAACACTCCTCAGAGATATTGCCCAATGTGTGTTCTGTAGCAGAGAGCTCTTGAGACTAGGTCTGTTCTGACTGGGAAACTGAGGCCCTGGGAGCAGAACCATTCTTGTGGCTTCTTCAAAGACAAACTCCTCTTGCACAAGGTAAGATTGAATAAGGACTTCCATAGGCTACCTTTTATGACCCTAAGGAAGAGACCCTGAAATGCTGCTTTGGGGATGAAAATCACAAGGGGCTGGGAAGTGCTTCCTGGAAAGTCAATTTTAGAGGCCATATTGCCTAGGTCCCAAAGCCGAGGTAAGGCTTCGACAGTGCCCAGGAACGTGAAGGCACCCTCGACAGCGTTTTTTCCACATGTCTGCTCTGTAGCAGGGAGCTCTGGAGGCTAGGCCTGGTATGAATGGGAAACTGAGGCCTGTAGGCAAACCCATTGTTGTCGCGTCTTAACAGCCAAAAACCTCTTGCATCAGGGAAGATTGAATAAGCACTCCCTTGGGCTACCTTTTATGACTCTAAGGAAGACACCCTGCCAGGCTGCCTTTGGCTGAAAATCACAAGGGGCTGGAAGTGCTACCTGGAAAGTCAGTTGTAGGGGCCATAGTGCCTAGGTCCCAAAGCCCAGGTAATGCTTCGACAGTGCCTTGGAACGTGAAGGCACCCTCCACAGCGCTTTTTCCACATGTCTGCTTTGTAGAAGAGAGTTATGGAGACTAGGCCTGGTCTGACTGGGAAACTGAGCACGGGAGGCAAAAACATTGTTGTGGTGTCCTAAAAGCCAAACACCTCTTGCATTTGGGAAGATTGAATAAGCACTCCCTTGGGCTACCTTTTCTGACTCTAAGCAAGAGACCCTGCCAGGCTGCCTGTGGCTGAAAATCACAAGGGGCTGAAAAGTTCTACCTGGAAAATCAGAGGAAGAGGCCACAGTGCCTAGGCCACTACACCCGGGTAGGGCTTCTCCAAGCCAGGGAACCTCAAGAACACTCCTCAGAGCTATTGCCCCAAGTGTGCTCTGTAGCAGAGAGCTCTTGAAATTAGGTCAGTTCTGACTGGGCAACTGAGGCCGTGGGAGCAGACCCATTGTTGTAGCTTCTTCATGAACACCTCTGGCACCAGGGAAGATTGAATAAGCACTCCCTTGGGCTACCTTTTATGAATCTAAGGAAGACACCCTGCCAGGATGCCTTTGGCTGAAAATCACAAGGGGCTCTGAAGTGCTACCTGGACAGTCAGATGTAGGCGCCATAGTGCCTAGGTCCCTAATCCCAAGTAAGGCTTCGACAGTGCCCTGGAATCTGAAGGCACCCTCCACAGCACTTTTTCCACATGTTTTCTCTGTAGCAGAGAGCTCTGGAGACTACGCCTCGTCTGAAAGGGAAACTGAGGCCTGGAGGCAAACCCATTGTTGTGGTGTATTAACAGCCAAACACTACTTGCACCAGGGAAGACTGAATAAAAACTCCCTTGGGCTACCTTTTATGACTCTAAGGAAGAGACCCTACCAGGCTGCCTTTGGCTGAAAATCACAAGGGGCTGGAAAGAGCTACCTGGAAAGTCAGTGGTAGAGGCCACAGTGCCTGGGCGCTCGACCGACCGGGTAGGGCTTCCCCAAGCCAGGGAATCTCAAGGAACCCTCCTCAGAGCTATTGCCCCATGTGTGCTCACTAGCAGAGAGCTCTTGAGACTAGGTCTGTTCTGAGTGGGAAACTGAGGCCCTGGGAGCAGACCCATTGTAGGGGCTTCTGAACAGCCCAACACTTGCTGTTCAATGGAGGATGGAGAAAGCAATACCTTGTGCTGCCTTTGCTCCCTCCATGGAAGAGAGCCTGTGATGCCGCCCTCGGGCTGAAAATCACATGGGGCTGGGAATTTTACCTGGGAGGTGTGTTTGTAGGGGCGATAGCAAGTAGGACTCACTGCCCAGGTAAGGCTTACAAAGTGCCCTGGAATGTGAAGGCACCGTCCACTGCACATTTTCCACATATCTGGTCTGTGGCAGAGAGCTCTGGAGACTAGTCCTGGTCTGACTAGTAAATGCAGGCCTGGAGGCAAACCCATTGTTGTGTATTCTTAACAGCCAAACACCTGTTGCACCAGGGAAGATTGAATAAGCACTCTCTTGGGCTGCATATACTCCCTCCAAAGAAGACAGCCTGCTAGATCGCATTTGACCTGAAAATCACATAGGAGTGGGAAGTGCTAGCTGGGAAGTCAGTTTTCAGCGGCTGGAGCGCCTAGTCACCACTTCCAGGGTAGGGCTTTCACAGTGCCCGGGAATGTTAAGGCAGCCTCCACACCACTGGTTCTCCAAGTGTGCTCTTGTAGCAGAGAGCTCGCTTGATTAGGCCTGGTCTGACTTGGGAAGTCAAGCCCTGGAACAGCCCCAGTGTTTGGGTGTCTGAGGAGCTTCTCTCTTGACCCGCGAGGGAAGGCTGAAAACGACTCTCTGGGGCTGCCTTTCCTCCCTGCAAGGAAGAGAGCCTGCCGAGCCTGCACCAGGTGCAGGTGCCATCGGTCTGGGAAGTGCTAGCTGTGAAGTCAGTTTTTAGCGGCCAGAGCTCCCAGGCCCAACTTCCCGGGTAGGGCTTTCCCATTGCCCGGGAACGTCAAGGCACCCTCCACACCACTGTTTCTCCAAGTGTGCTCTGTAGCAGAGAGCTCGCGCGACTAGGCGTGGTCTGACTAGGAAACTAAGGCTCTGGAATCAGACCCATGTTGTGGCTTCTGAAGAGCCCCACACTTGCTTTGTGAAGGAGAATTGAATCAGCACTCTGTTGGGCTGCCTTTTCTCCCTCCAAGGAAGACGGCCTCCTACGCCGTATACGGGCTAAAAATCACATTGGACGGGGAAGTGCTAGCTGGGAAGACAGTTTTCAGCGGCTGGAGCACCTAGGCACCACTTCCCGGGAAGGGCTTCCCCATTGTCCGGGAACGTCAAGGCAACCTCCACACCGATGTTTCCCAATGTGTGCCCTGTAGCAGAGGGCTCGCGAGACTAGGCCTGCTCTAACTAGGAAACTGAGGTCCTGGCAGGAACCCTTGGTTGTGGCTTCTGAACAGACCAACACTTGATGTGGGAAGCCGGATTGAATCAGCACTCCCTTGGACTGCATTTGCTCCCTCCAATGAAGACAGCCTGCTAGGCCGCATTTGACCTGAAATTCACATTGGACTGGGAAGTGCTAGCTAGGAAGTCAGTTTTCAGCGGCTGGAGCGCCTAGTCCACACTTCCAGGGTAGGGCTTTCCCAGTTCCCGGGAACGTCAAGGCAGCCTCCACACCACTGTTTCCCCAAGTGTGCTCTGTAGCAGAGAGCTCGTGCGACCAGGCCTGGTCTGACTTGGGAAGTCAATCCCTGGAATACCCCAGTGTTTTGTGGTCTGAAGAGCTTCTCTCTTGCCCCACGAGGGAAGCCTGAAAACGACTCTCTGGGGCTGCCTTTCCTCCCTACAAGGAAGAGAGCCTGCCAAGCCTGCACAAGGTGCAGGTGCCATCGGGCTGGGAAGTGCTAGCTGGGAAGTCAGTTTTTAGCGGCCAGAGCACCCAGGCCCCACTTCCCGGGTAGGGCTTTTCCAGTGCCCGGGAACGTCAAGGCACCCTCCACAACTTTGTTTCCCAATTTGTGCTCTGTAGCAGAGAGCTCGCGAGACTAGACCTTGTCTGATTAGGAAACTGAGGTCCTGGGAAGAACCCTTGTTGTGGCTTCTGTAAACCCCAAGACTTGATGCGGGAATGCGGATTGAATTAGCACTCCCTTGGGCTGCATTTGCTCCCTCCAAAGAAGACAGCCTGCTTGGCCGCATTTGACCTGAAAATCACATTGGACTGGGATGTGCTAGCCGGGAAGTCAGTTTTCAGCGGCTGGAGCGCCTAGTCCCCACTTCCAGGGTAGGGCTTTCCCAGTGTCCGGGAACATCAAGGCAGCCTCCACACCACTGTTTCCCCAAGGGTGCTCTATAGCAGAGAGCTCGCGTGACAAGGCCTGGTCTGACTAGGAAAATGAAGCTCTGAAATCAGACTCATTTTGTGGCTTCTGAACAGCCCCACACTTGCTGTGCGAAGGAGGATTGAATCAGCACTCTGTTGGGCTGCTTTTTCTCGCTCCAAGGAAAACGGCCTGCTAGGCCGCATTCGTGCTGAAAATCACATTGGAAGGGGAAGTGCTAGCTGGAAAGTCAGTTTTCAGTGGCTGGAGCCCCTAGGCCCCACTTCCCGGGTAGGGCTTCCCCAGTGCCCGGGAACGTCAAGGCATCCTCCACATTTTTGTTTCCCAATGTGTGCTCTGTAGCAGAGAGCTTGCGAGACTAGGCCTGGTCTGACTAGGAAACTGAGGTCCTGGAAGGAACCCTTGGTTGTGGCTCCTGAACAGCCCAACACTTGATGCCAGAAGGCGGATTGAATCAGCTCTCCCTCGGGCTGCATTTACTCCCTCCAAAGAAGACAGCCTGCTAGGCCACATTTGACCTGAAAATCACATTAGACTGGGAAGTGCTAGCTGGGAAGTCAGTTTTCAGCGGCTGGAGCGCCTAGTCCCCACTTCCCGGGTAGGGCTTTCCCAGTGCCTGGGAACGTCAAGGCACTCTCCAAACTTTGTTTCACAATGTGTGCTCTGTAACAGAGAGCTTGCGAGTCTAGGCCTGGTCTGACTAGGAAACTGAAGCTGTGGAGTCAGAACCATTTTGTGGCTTCTGAACAGCCCCACACGTGCTGTGCGAAGGAGGATTTAATCAACACTATGTTGGGTTGCCTTTTCTCCCTCCAAGGAAGACGGCCCGCTAGGCCGCATTCGGGCTGAAAATCACATTGGACGGGGAAGTGCTAGCCGGGAAGTCAGTTTTCAGTGGCTAGAGCGCCTAGGCCCCACTTCCCGGGTAGGGCTTCCCCAGTGCCCGGGAACGTCAATGCACCCTCCACACCGTTGTTTCCCAATGTGTGCACTGTAGCAGAAATTTCGTGACACTAGGCCTGATTTGACTAGGAAACTGAGGTCCTGGAAAAAACCCTTGGTTGTGTCTTCTGAACACCCCAACACTTAATGCACGAAGGCGGATTGAATCAGCACTCCCTTGGGCTACATTTGCTCCCTGCAAAGAAGACAGCCTGCTAGGCCGCATTTGACCTGAATATCATATTGGACTGGGAAATGCTAGCTAGGAAGTCAGGTTTCAGCAGCTGGAGAGCCTAGTTCCCTCTTCCCGGGTAGGGCTTTCCCAGTGCCCGGCAGCGTCAAGACACTCTCCACACCATTGTTTCCCCAAGTGTGCTCTGTAGCACATAGCTCGCACGATTAGGACTGGTCTGACTTGGGAAGTCAAGCCCGGGAACAGCCCCAGTGTTTTGGTGTCTGAAGATCTTCTCTCTTGCCCCGTGAGGGAAGCCTGAAAACCAATTTCTGGGACTGCCTTTCTTCCCTGCAAGGAAGAGAGCCTGTCGAGCCTGCACCAGGTGCAGGTGCCATTGGGCTGGGAAGTGCTAGCTGGGAAGTCAGTTTTTAGTGGCCAGAGCTCCCAGGCCCCACTTCCCGGGAAGGGCTTTCCCAGTGCCCGGGAACGTCAAGGCACCCTCCACAACTTTGATTTCCAATGTGTGCTCTGTAGCAGAGAGCTTGCGAGACTAGGCCTGATCTGACTAGGAAACTGAGGTCCTGGGAGGAACCCTTGGTTGTGCCTTCTGCACAGCCCAACACTTAATGCGGGAAGGGGAAATGAATCAGCACTTCCTTGGGCTGCATTTGCTCCCTCCAAAGAAGACAGCCTGCTAGCCGCTGACTGAGTTTCCAGCTAGCACTTCCCAGTCCAATCTGATTTTCAGCCCGAATGCAGCCTAGCAGGACGTCTTCCTTGGAGCCAGAAAAGGCAGCCCAACAGACTGCTGATTCAATCCTCCTTCGCACAGCAAGTGTGGGGCTGTTCAGAAGCCAGAAAATACGTCTGATTCCAGAGCCTCAGTTTCCTAGTCAGACCAGGCGTAGTCACACGAACTCCCTGCTACAGAGCACACTTGGAGAAACATTGGTGTGGAGAGTGCCTTAATGTTCGCGGGCACTGGGAAAGCCCTCCCAGGGAAGTGGGGCCTGGGAGCTCTGGCCACTAAAAACGGACTTCGCAGCTAGCACTTCCCAGCCCTATGGCACCTGCACCTGGTGCAGGTTCCGCAGGCTCTCTTCCTGGCAGGGAGGAAAGGCAACCCCAGAGAGTCGTTTTCAGGCTTCTCTCGTGGGGCAAGAGAGAAGCTCTTCAGACACCAAAAGACTGGGGCTGTTCCAGGGCTTGACTTCCCAAGTCAGACCAGGCCTAGTCACGGGAGCTCTCTGCTACAGAGCACACTTGGGGAAACAGTGGTGTGGAAGCTGCCTTGACTTTCCCGGGCACTGGGAAAGCCCTACCCTGGAAGTGGGGACTAGGCGCTCCAGCCGCTGAAAACTGACTTCCCAGCTAGCACTTCCCAGTCCAATGTGATTTTCAGGTCAAATGCGGCCTAGCAGGCTGCCTTTTTGGAAGGAGCAGATGCAGCCCAAGGAAGTGCTGATTCAATCCGCCTTCCCGCAACAAGTGTTGGGCTGTTCAGAAGCCACAACCAAGGGTTCCTCACAGGACATCAGTTTCCTAGTCAGACCAGGTCTAGTCTCGAGAGCTCTCTTCTACAGAGAACACATTAGAAAACAACGGTGTGGAGGGTGCCTTGACGTTCCCGGTCACTGGGGAAGCCCTACCCGGGAAGTGGGGCCTAGGCGCTCCAGCCGCTGAAAACTGACTTCCCAGCTAACACTTCCCCGTCCAACGTGATTTTGAGCTCAAATGCGCCCTAGCAGGCCGTCTGCCTTGGAGGTAGAAAAAGCAGCCCAACAGAGTGCTGATTCAATCCTCCTTCGCACAGCAAGTGTGGGGCTGTTCAGTAGCCAAAAAAGGGGTCTGATTCCAGAGCTTCAGTTTCCTAGTCCTAACAGGCCTAGTCTCACAAGCTCTCTTCTACAGAGCACACATTGGGAATCAACCTTGTGGAGTGTGCCCTGATGTTCCCGGGCATTGGGGAAGCCCTACCCGGGAAGTGGGGCCTAGGCGCTCCAGCCGCTGAAAACTGACTTTCCAGCTAGCGCTTCCCCGTCCAACGTGATTTTGAGCCCGAATGCGGCCTAGCAGGCCGTCTTCCTTGGAGGGAGAAAAGGCAGCCCAACAGAGTGCTGATTCAATCCTCCTTCCCAGCAAGTGTGGGGCTCTTCAGAAGCCACAAAATGTTTCTGATTCCAGAGCTTCAGTTTCCTAGTCCGAATAGGCCTAGTCCCAGCAAGCTATCTGCTTCAGAGCACACATTGGGAATCAATGTTGTGGAGGGTGCCTTGATGTTTCCGGGCACTGGGAAAGCCCTACTCGGGAAGTCGGGCCTGGGAGCTCTGGCCGCTAAAAACTGACTTCCCAGCTAGCACTTCCCAGCGCGATGACACATGCATCTGGTGCAGGCTCGGCAGGCTCTCTTCCTTGCAGGGAGGAAAGGCAGCCCCACAGAGTCGTTTTCAGGCTTCCCTCGTGTGGCAAGAGAGAAGCTCTTCAGACACCAAAACACTGGGGCTGTTCCAAGAGTTGACTTCCCAAGTCAGACCAGGCCTACTCGCGCGAGCTCACTGCTACAGAGCATAGTTGCGGAACTAGTGGTGTGGAGGCTGTCTTGACGTTCCCGGGCACTGGTAAAGGCCTACCCTGGAAGTGGGGACTAGGCGCTCCTGCCGCTGAAAACTAATTTCCCAGCTAGCACTTTCCAGTCCAATGTGATTTTCAGTTCAAATGTGGCCTAGCCGGCTGTCTTCTTTGGAGGGAGTAAATGCAGCCCAAGGGAGTGCTGATTCAAACTTCCCTGGTGCAACAGGTGTTTGTCTGTGAAGAAGCCACATCAATGGGTCTGCTCCCAGGGCCTCAGTTTCCCCCAGTCAGAACAGACCTAGTCTCAAGAGCTCTCTGCTACAGAACAGACATGTGGAAAAAGCCATGTTGAAGGTGCCTTCACGATCCAGGGCACGGTGGGAGCCTTACCTGGGCTTTGGGACCTAGGCACTATGGCCCCTACAACTGACTTTCCAGTTAGCACTTTCCAGCCCCTTGTGATTTTCAGCCAAAGGCAGCCTGGCAGGGTCTCTTCCTTAGACTCATAAAAGGTAGCCCAAAGGAGTGCTTATTCAGGCTTCCCTGGTACAAGAGGTGTTTGTCTGTTAAGAAGCGACAACAATGGGTCTGCTCCCAGGGCCACAATTTTCCAGTCAGAACAAACCTAGTCTCCAGAGGTCTCTGCTACAGAGCACCCAGGGGGCAATAACTCTGAGGAGTGTTCCTTGAGGTTCCCTGGCTTGGGGAAGCCCTACCCGGGCGGTGCGGCCTAGGCACTGTGGCCTCTTCCACTGACTTTCCACGTAGCACTTTCCAGCCACTTGTGATTTTCAGCCCCAATGCAGCCTGGCAGGGTCTCTTCCTTAGAGTCATAAAAGGTAGCCCAAGGGAGTTCTTATCCAATCTTCCCTGGCGAAACAGGTATTTGCTGTTAAGAAGGCACAACAATGGGTGTGCCTACAGGCCTCAGTTTCCTAGTCATACCCGGCCTAGTCTCCAGAGCTCTCTGCTACATAGCAGACATGTGGAAAAAGCGCTGTGGAGGGTGCCTTCACGTTCCAGGGCACTGTCGAAGTCTTACCTGGACTTTAGGAACTAGGCACTATGGCCGATATAATTGACTTTCCAGGTAGCACTTCCCAGCCCCTTGTGATTTACAGCCCCAAAGCAGCGTTTCAGGGTCTCCTCCATAGAGTTATAAAAGGTAGCCCAAGGGAGTGCTTACTCAATCTTTCCTGGTGCAAGAGGTGTTTGTCTGTGAAGAAGCCACAACAATGGGTCTGCTCCCAGGGACTCAGTTTCCCAGTCAGAACAGACCTAGTCTCCAGAGCTCTCTGCTACAGAGCACACCTGGGGCAATAGCTCTGAGGAGTGTTCCTTGAGGTTCCCTGGCTTGAGGATGACCTACCCGGGCGCTGGGCCGAGGCAGCGTGGCCTTTTCCACTGACTTTCCAGGTTAAGCTTTCCAGCCCCTTGTGATTTTCAGCTAAAGGCAGCCTGGCAGGGTTCTTCCTTAGAGTCATAAAAGGTAGCCCAAGGGAGTGCTTATTCAATCTTCCCTGGTGCAAGAGGTGTTTCGCTGTTAAGACGCCACAACAATGGGTTTGCCTCCAGGCCTCATTTTCCCATTCAGACCAGTCCTAGTCTCCAGAGCTCTCTGCTACAGAGCAAACATGTGGAAAATGCACTGTGGATGGTGCCTTCACGTTCCAGGGCACTGTCGAAGCCTTCCCTGTGCTTTGGTACCTAGACACTATTGCCCATAAAACTGATTTTCCAGGTAGCACTTCCCAGCCCCTTGTGATTTTCCGCCCCAAAGCAGTGTTTCAGGGACTCTTCCTTAGAGTCAAAAAAAGTAGCCCAAGGGAGTGCTTATTCAATCTTCCCTGGTGCAAGAGCTGTTTTTCTGTTAAGAAGCCACAACATTGGGTCTGCCCCAGGGCCTCAGTTTCCCAGTCAGAACAGACCTAGTCTCAAGAGCTCTCTGCTACAGAGCACATATTGGAAAACAACGGTGTGGAGGGTGCCTTGACGTTGCCAGTCATTGGGGAAGCCCTACCCGGGAAGTGGGGCCTAGGAGCTCCAGCCGCTTAAAACTGACTTCCCAGCTAGCACTTCCCCATCCAATGTGATTTTCAGCCCGAATGCGGCCTAGCAGGCCGTCTTCCTTGGAGGGAGAAAAGGCAGCACAACAGAGCGCTGATTCAATCCTCTTTTCAACAGCAAGTGTGGGGCTGTTCAGAGGCCACAAAATGGGTCTGATTGCAGAGCTTCAGTTTCCTAGTCAGATCAGGCCTAGTCGCGCGAGCTCTCTGTTACAGAGCACACTTGGAGAAACAGTGGTGTGGAGAGTGCCTTGGGGTTCCTTGGCACTGGGAAAGCCCTACCAAGGAAGTGGGACCTGGGAGCTCTGCCCGCTAAAAACTGACTTCCCAGCTAGCACTTCCCAGCGCGATGGCACCTGCACCTGGTGCAGGCTCGGCAGGCTCTCTTCCTTGCAGGGAGGAAAGGCAGCCCCAGAGAGACGTTTTCAGGCTTCCCTTGCAGGGGAGGAGAGAAGCTCTTCAGACACCAAAACACTGGGGCTGATCCAGGGCTTGACTTCCAAAGTCAGAACAGACCTAGTCACACGAGCTCTCTGCTACCGAGCACACTTGGGGAAACAGTGGTGTGGAGGCTGCCTTAACGTTCCCGGGCACTGTGAAAGCCCTAACCTGGAAGTGGTGACTAGGCGCTTCAGCCGCTGAAAACTGACTTCCCAGCTAGCACTTCCCAGTCCAATGTGATTTTCAGGTCAAATGCGATCTAGCAGGCTGTCTTCTTTGGAGGGAGTAAATCCAGCGCAAGGGAGTGTCTATTCAATCTTCCCTGGTGCAACAGGTGTTTGCTGTTAAGAATCCACAACAATGGGTTTACCTGCAGGCCTCAATTTTCTAGTCAGACCAGGACTAGTCTCCAGAGCTCTCTGCCACAGAGCAGATATGTGGAAAATGTGCAGTGGACGGTGCCTTTACCTTCCAGGGCACTTTCTAAGCCTTACCTGGGCAGTGAGTCCTACTCGCTATGGCCCCTACAAACACACCTGCCAGGTAACATTCCCAGCCCCATGTGATTTTCAGCCCGAGGGTGGCATCGCAGGCTCTCTTCCATGGAGGGAGCAAAGTCCGCCCAAGGTATTGCTTTCTCCATCTTCCCGCGAACAGCAAGTTTTGGAGTGTTCAAAAGCCCCTACAATGGTTCTGTTCCCAGGGCCTCAGTTTCCCAGTTAGACCAGCCCTAGTCTCGCGAGCTCTCTGCTACAGAGTACACATGGGGCTTTAGCTCTGAGGAGGGTTCCTTGACGTTCCCGTGCCCTGTGGAAGCCCTACCGGGGCGGTTAGGCCTAGGTACTATGGCCCCTACACTGACTTTCCAGCTGGCACTATCCAGCCCCTTGTGATTTTTAGCCCGATGGCAACCTGGCAGGGTCTCTTCCTTAGAGTCATAATAGGTAGCACAAGGGAGTGCTTATTCAATCTTCCCTTTCGCAAAGGGTGTTTGGCTGCTAAGAATCCACAACAATGGGTTTGCTTCCAGCCCTCAGTTTCCCAGTCAGACCAGGCCTAATCTCCAGAGCTCTCTGCTACAGAGCAGACATGTGGAAAAAGCGCTGTGGAGGGGGCCTTTACATTCCAGGGCACTGTTGAAGCCTTACCTGGGCTTTGGGCACTAGGCACTATGGCCTCTACAACTGACTTTCCAGGTAGCACTTCACAGCCCCTTTTGATCTTCATCCCCAAAGCAGCGTTTCAGGGTCTCTTCCTTAGAATCATAACAGATAGCCCAAGGGAGTGCTTATTCAATATTCCCTGGTGCAAGAGGTGTTTGGCTGTTAAGACGCCACAAAAATGGTTTTGCCTCCAGGCCTCAGTTTCCCGTTCAGACCAGGTTTAGTCTCCAGACTTCTCTGCTACAGAGCAGACATGCGGAAAAAGCGCTGTCGAGGGTGCCTTCACGTTCCAGGGCACTGTCGAAGCCTTACCTGGGCTTTGGGACCTAGGCACTATGGACCCTACAACTGAATTTCCAGGTAGCACTTCCCAGCCGCTTGTGATTTTAAGCCAAAGGCAGACTGGCAGGGTGTGTACCATAGAGTCATAAAAGGTAGCCCAAGGGAGTGCTTATTCAATCTTCCCTGGTGCAAGAGGTGTTTGTCTGTGAAGAAGCCACAACAATGTGTCTGATCCCAGGGCCTGAGTTTCCCAGTCAGTCCAGACCTAGTCTCAAGAGCTCTCTGCTACAGAGCAGACATGTGGAAAAAGCGCAGTGGAGGTGCCTTCACGTTCCAAGGCACTGTCAAAGCCTTACCTAGGCTTTGGGTCCTAGTCACTCTGGCCCCTACAACAGACTTTCCAGGTAGCACTTCCCAGCCCCTTGTGATTTTCATCCCCAAAGCAGCGTTTCAGGGTCTCTTCCTTAGAGTCATCAAAGATAGCCCAAGGAAGTGCTTATTCAATCTTCCCTGGTGCAAGAGGTGTTTGTCTGTTAAGAAGCCACAACAATGGGTCTGCTCCCAGGGCCTCAGTTTCCCCGTCAGAACAGACCTAGTCTCAAGAGCCCTCTGCTACAGAGCAGACATGTAGAAAAAGCGCTGTGGAGGTGCCTTCACGTTCCAAGGCACTGTGAAAGCCTTACCTAGGCTTTGGGTCCTACTCACTATGGCCCCTACAACAGAATTTCCAGGTAGCACTTCCCAGCCCCTTGTGATTTTCAGCCCCAAAGCAGCGTTTCAGGGTCTCTTCCTTAGAATCATAACAGGTAGCCCAAGGGAGTGCTTATTCAATATTCCCTGGTGCAAGAGGTGTTTGGCTGTTAAGACGCCACAAAAATGGTTTTGCCTCCAGGCCTCAGTTTCCCGTTCAGACCAGGTTTAGTCTCCAGACTTCTCTGCTACAGAGCAGACATGCGGAAAAAGCGCTGTCGAGGGTGCCTTCACGTTCCAGGGCACTGTCGAAGCCTTACCTGGGCTTTGGGACCTAGGCACTATGGACCCTACAACTGAATTTCCAGGTAGCACTTCCCAGCCGCTTGTGATTTTAAGCCAAAGGCAGACTGGCAGGGTGTGTTCCATAGAGTCATAAAAGGTAGCCCAAGGGAGTGCTTATTCAATCTTCCCTGGTGAAAGAGGTGTTTGTCTGTGAAGAAGCCACAACAATGTGTCTGATCCCAGGGCCTGAGTTTCCCAGTCAGTCCAGACCTAGTCTCAAGAGCTCTCTGCTACAGAGCAGACATGTGGAAAAAGCGCAGTGGAGGTGCCTTCACGTTCCAAGGCACTGTCAAAGCCTTACCTAGGCTTTGGGTCCTAGTCACTCTGGCCCCTACAACAGACTTTCCAGGTAGCACTTCCCAGCCCCTTGTGATTTTCATCCCCAAAGCAGCGTTTCAGGGTCTCTTCCTTAGAGTCATCAAAGATAGCTCAAGGAAATGCTTATTCAATCTTCCCTGGTGCAAGAGGTGTTTGTCTGTTAAGAAGCCACAACAATGGGTCTGCTCCCAGGGCCTCAATTTCCCCGTCAGAACAGAACTTGTCTCTAGAGCTTTCTGCTGGAGAGCAGACACGTGGAAAAAGCGCTGTGGAGGGTGCCTTCACGTTTCAGGGCACTGTTGAAGCCTTACATGGGCTTTGGGACCTAGGCACGATGCCCCTACAACTGACTTTCCAGGTAGCACTTTCTAGCCCCTTGTGATTTTCAGCCAAAAGCAGCCTGGCAGGGTGTCTTCCTTAGAGTCATAAAAGGTAGACCAAGGGAGTGCTTATTCAATCTTCCCAGGTGCAAGAGGTATTTGGCTGTTAAGACACCACAACAATGGGTTTGCCTCCAGGCCTGTGTTTCCCAGTCAGACCAGGACTATTCTCCAGAGCTCTCTGC
>JAGTYA010000430.1:0-25859 GCA_024291935.2 Okapia johnstoni | reverse complement strand
CCGGAACTTCTCAGAGGCAACAAGAGAGGCTCCCCGAGGCGCCACGCCCCCGATTCAGAGAGGCCACCCCCGCTTCCCCCTGCGCCACGCGGAAAAGCACGACCTTCGCCCCCCCTGCATTCGAGGGGAAGCCCGATTGCCCTTGGCTGTGACCGGAGAGAAAGGCTGAGTCCCCTCGACTCCCTGGAGGCCACCCCACAGGTGCCAGTTATACCTGTCCCCTCCCCCCCTCCGGGGACCCCCGAGGGTCCCTAGCTCCATGCCTGACGCGGACC
This sequence comes from Okapia johnstoni, assembly GCA_024291935.2. Classification (NCBI taxonomy): domain Eukaryota; kingdom Metazoa; phylum Chordata; class Mammalia; order Artiodactyla; family Giraffidae; genus Okapia; species Okapia johnstoni. The sequence continues at coordinate 25,584 of JAGTYA010000430.1, read as the reverse complement.
CAGGGCGCTGCAGCGCCGGGCGACTCCAGGTGTCCCCCGAGATCCCCGGGCCAACCTGCCAAGAAAGCGGGGCTTCCCGCCACACCGCGAGGGCGTCCCCCGGGCCCCCCCTCCTTGCGAGACGGGGCCCTTGGGATCTGCAGCGACGCGAGAGCCGTCCTGCCTTCTCTCTGGCGCTGCAACGGAGGCTGGACTCCCTCTAGGCGCCCCCAGAGGTTCCCTGGGATACCCGTGTCCACAGGCGAGCGGAACCCTGAGTCTCCAGAGGCCGCCTGCGAGGGCCCCCCGTCGCCGTCGGCCCCTCCTCTCGAAAGGGGGGTCCAATCCCCTTCCTGAATGCCATCGCAATCCCTACATTCCCTCGCACCTCCAGAGCGGGACTCTCGCCTCTCCTGAGGTTCGAGAAGAGGCCCCAAGGGGCCAGTTCCGGCCGCAAGACCAAAGGTCCCCGAGGAACCCCCATCGGCAAGCGAGTCCAGTTCCCTGGACGTGAGGCGAGGGGAAGCCCAGCAGCCCCTGGCGATGTCAAAGGAGGCCTGGACTTCTCAGAGGCAACAAGAGAGGCTCCCCGAGGCGCCACGCCCCCGATTCAGAGAGGCCACCCCCGCTTCCCCCTGCGCCGCGCGGAAAAGCACGACCTTCGCCCCTGCATTCGAGGGGAAGCCCGATTGCCCTTGGCTGTGACCGGAGAGAAAGGCTGAGTCCCCTCGACTCCCTGGAGGCCACCCCACAGGTGCCAGTTATACCTGTCCCCTCCCCCCCCCTCCGGGGACCCCCGAGGGTCCTAGCTCCATGCCTGACGCGGACCCAGGGCGCTGCAGCGCCTCCTGGCGAATCCCGAGGCTGCTCGGGCCCCTGTCCGCTCGAAAGGAGGCATGGCGACCCCGCTGGGCTAACGGGGGAGACGGGCCGGGGTACCCGCCGCAACTCGAGAATGCACCGCCGCAAGTCGAGAACACCCCCGTGAGGCCACGCCCATAGAGGGAGGAGGCGCTTTTCCCTTGCAGGGCATGGAGAGCATGCCCCGGCACCTGTTCCGGCTCCGAACGGGGCTTGACTCCTTGCGGGCGACTCCAGGTGTCCCCCGAGATCCCCGGGCCAACCTGCCAAGAAAGCGGGGCTTCCCGCCACACCGCGAGGGCGTCCCCCGGGCCCCCCTCCTTGCGAGACGGGGCCCTTGGGATCTGCAGCGACGCGCGAGAGCCGTCCTGCCTTCTCTCTGGCGCTGCAACGGAGGCTGGACTCCCTCTAGGCGCCCCCAGAGGTTCCCTGGGATACCCGTGTCCACAGGCGAGCGGAACCCTGAGTCTCCAGAGGCCGCTCGCGAGGGGCCCCCCGTCGCCGTCGGCCCCTCCTCTCGAAAGGGGGGTCCAATCCCCTTCCTGAATGCCATCGCAATCCCTACATTCCCTCGCACCTCCAGAGCGGGACTCTCGCCTCTCCTGAGGTTCGAGAAGAGGCCCCAAGCGGCCAGTTCCGGCCGCAAGACCAAAGGTCCCCGAGGAACCCCCATCGGCAAGCGAGTCCAGTTCCCTGGACGTGAGGCGAGGGGAAGCCCAGCAGCCCCTGGGGATGTCAAAGGAGGCCTGGACTTCTCAGAGGCAACAAGAGAGGCTCCCCGAGGCGCCACGCCCCCGATTCAGAGAGTCCACCCCCGCTTCCCCCTGCGCCGCGCGGAAAAGCACGACCTTCACCCCTGCATTCGAGGGGAAGCCCGATTGCCCTTGGCTGTGACCGGAGAGAAAGGCTGAGTCCCCTCGACTCCCTGGAGGCCACCCCACAGGTGCCAGTTATACCTGTCCCCTCCCCCCCTCCGGGGACCCCCGAGGTCCCTAGCTCCATGCCTGACGCGGACCCAGGGCGCTGCAGCGCCTCCTGGCGAATCCCGAGGCTGCTCGGGCCCCTGTCCGCTCGAAAGGAGGCATGGCGACCCCGCTGGGCTAACGGGGAGACGGGCCGGGGTACCCGCCGCAACTCGAGAATGCACCGCCGCAAGTCGAGAACACCCCCGTGAGGCCACGCCCATAGAGGGAGGAGGCGCTTTTCCCTTGCAGGGCATGGAGAGCATGCCCCGGCACCTGTTCCGGCTCCGAACGAGGCTTGACTCCTTGCGGGCGACTCCAGGTGTCCCCCGAGATCCCCGGGCCAACCTGCCAAGAAAGCGGGGCTTCCCGCCACACCGCGAGGGCGTCCCCCGGGCCCCCCTCCTTGCGAGACGGGGCCCTTGGGATCTGCAGCGACGCGAGAGCCGTCCTGCCTTCTCTCTGGCGCTGCAACGGAGGCTGGACTCCCTCTAGGCGCCCCCAGAGGTTCCCTGGGATACCCGTGTCCACAGGCGAGCGGAACCCTGAGTCTCCAGAGGCCGCTCGCGAGGGGCCCCCCGTCGCCGTCGGCCCCTCCTCTCGAAAGGGGGGTCCAATCCCCTTCCTGAATGCCATCGCAATCCCTACATTCCCTCGCACCTCCAGAGCGGGACTCTCGCCTCTCCTGAGGTTCGAGAAGAGGCCCCAAGGGGCCAGTTCCGGCCGCAAGACCAAAGGTCCCCGAGGAACCCCCATCGGCAAGCGAGTCCAGTTCCCTGGACGTGAGGCGAGGGGAAGCCCAGCAGCCCCTGGCGATGTCAAAGGAGGCCTGGACTTCTCAGAGGCAACAAGAGAGGCTCCCCGAGGCGCCACGCCCCCGATTCAGAGAGGCCACCCCCGCTTCCCCCTGCGCCGCGCGGAAAAGCACGACCTTCGCCCCTGCATTCGAGGGGAAGCCCGATTGCCCTTGGCTGTGACCGGAGAGAAAGGCTGAGTCCCCTCGACTCCCTGGAGGCCACCCCACAGGTGCCAGTTATACCTGTCCCCTCCCCCCCTCCGGGGACCCCCGAGGTTCCTAGCTCCATGCCTGACGCGGACCCAGGGCGCTGCAGCGCCTCCTGGCGAATCCCGAGGCTGCTCGGGCCCCTGTCCGCTCGAAAGGAGGCATGGCGACCCCGCTGGGCTAACGGGGGAGACGGGCCGGGGTACCCGCCGCAACTCGAGAATGCACCGCCGCAAGTCGAGAACACCCCCGTGAGGCCACGCCCATATAGGGAGGAGGCGCTTTTCCCTTGCAGGGCATGGAGAGCATGCCCCGGCACCTGTTCCGGCTCCGAACGGGGCTTGACTCCTTGCGGGCGACTCCAGGTGTCCCCCGAGATCCCCGGGCCAACCTGCCAAGAAAGCGGGGCTTCCCCGCCACACCGCGAGGGCGTCCCCCGGGCCCCCCTCCTTGCGAGACGGGGCCCTTGGATCTGCAGCGACGCGAGAGCCGTCCTGCCTTCTCTCTGGCGCTGCAACGGAGGCTGGACTCCCTCTAGGCGCCCCCAGAGGTTCCCTGGGATACCCGTGTCCACAGGCGAGCGGAACCCTGAGTCTCCAGAGGCCGCTCGCGAGGGGCCCCCCGTCGCCGTCGGCCCCTCCTCTCGAAAGGGGGGTCCAATCCCCTTCCTGAATGCCATCGCAATCCCTACATTCCCTCGCACCTCCAGAGCGGGACTCTCGCCTCTCCTGAGGTTCGAGAAGAGGCCCCAAGGGGCCAGTTCCGGCCGCAAGACCAAAGGTCCCCGAGGAACCCCCATCGGCAAGCGAGTCCAGTTCCCTGGACGTGAGGCGAGGGGAAGCCCAGCAGCCCCTGGCGATGTCAAAGGAGGCCTGGACTTCTCAGAGGCAACAAGAGAGGCTCCCCGAGGCGCCACGCCCCCGATTCAGAGAGGCCACCCCCGCTTCCCCCTGCGCCGCGCGGAAAAGCACGACCTTCGCCCCTGCATTCGAGGGGAAGCCCGATTGCCCTTGGCTGTGACCGGAGAGAAAGGCTGAGTCCCCTCGACTCCCTGGAGGCCACCCCACAGGTGCCAGTTATACCTGTCCCCTCCCCCCCTCCGGGGACCCCCGAGGGTCCTAGCTCCATGCCTGACGCGGACCCAGGGCGCTGCAGCGCCTCCTGGCGAATCCCGAGGCTGCTCGGGCCCCTGTCCGCTCGAAAGGAGGCATGGCGACCCCGCTGGGCTAACGGGGGAGACGGGCCGGGGTACCCGCCGCAACTCGAGAATGCACCGCCGCAAGTCGAGAACACCCCCGTGAGGCCACGCCCATAGAGGGAGGAGGCGCTTTTCCCTTGCAGGGCATGGAGAGCATGCCCCGGCACCTGTTCCGGCTCCGAACGGGGCTTGACTCCTTGCGGGCGACTCCAGGTGTCCCCCGAGATCCCCCCGGGCCAACCTGCCAAGAAAGCGGGGCTTCCCGCCACACCGCGAGGGCGTCCCCCGGGCCCCCCTCCTTGCGAGACGGGGCCCTTGGGATCTGCAGCGACGCGAGAGCCGTCCTGCCTTCTCTCTGGCGCTGCAACGGAGGCTGGACTCCCTCTAGGCGCCCCCAGAGGTTCCCTGGGATACCCGTGTCCACAGGCGAGCGGAACCCTGAGTCTCCAGAGGCCGCTCGCGAGGGGCCCCCCGTCGCCGTCGGCCCCTCCTCTCGAAAGGGGGGTCCAATCCCCTTCCTGAATGCCATCGCAATCCCTACATTCCCTCGCACCTCCAGAGCGGGACTCTCGCCTCTCCTGAGGTTCGAGAAGAGGCCCCAAGGGGCCAGTTCCGGCCGCAAGACCAAAGGTCCCCGAGGAACCCCCATCGGCAAGCGAGTCCAGTTCCCTGGACGTGAGGCGAGGGGAAGCCCAGCAGCCCCTGGCGATGTCAAAGGAGGCCTGGACTTCTCAGAGGCAACAAGAGAGGCTCCCCGAGGCGCCACGCCCCCGATTCAGAGAGGCCACCCCCGCTTCCCCCTGCGCCGCGCGGAAAAGCACGACCTTCGCCCCTGCATTCGAGGGGAAGCCGATTTGCCCTTGGCTGTGACCGGAGAGAAAGGCTGAGTCCCCTCGACTCCCTGGAGGCCACCCCACAGGTGCCAGTTATACCTGTCCCCTCCCCCCCTCCGGGGACCCCCGAGGGTCCTAGCTCCATGCCTGACGCGGACCCAGGGCGCTGCAGCGCCTCCTGGCGAATCCCGAGGCTGCTCGGGCCCTGTCCGCTCGAAAGGAGGCATGGCGACCCCGCTGGGCTAACGGGGGAGACGGGCCGGGGTACCCGCCGCAACTCGAGAATGCACCGCCGCAAGTCGAGAACACCCCCGTGAGGCCACGCCCATAGAGGGAGGAGGCGCTTTTCCCTTGCAGGGCATGGAGAGCATGCCCCGGCACCTGTTCCGGCTCCGAACGGGGCTTGACTCCTTGCGGGCGACTCCAGGTGTCCCCCGAGATCCCCGGGCCAACCTGCCAAGAAAGCGGGGCTTCCCGCCACACCGCGAGGGCGTCCCCCGGGCCCCCCTCCTTGCGAGACGGGGCCCTTGGGATCTGCAGCGACGCGAGAGCCGTCCTGCCTTCTCTCTGGCGCTGCAACGGAGGCTGGACTCCCTCTAGGCGCCCCCAGAGGTTCCCTGGGATACCCGTGTCCACAGGCGAGCGGAACCCTGAGTCTCCAGAGGCCGCTCGCGAGGGCCCCCCGTCGCCGTCGGCCCCCCCTCTCGAAAGGGGGGTCCAATCCCCTTCCTGAATGCCATCGCAATCCCTACATTCCCTCGCACCTCCAGAGCGGGACTCTCGCCTCTCCTGAGGTTCGAGAAGAGGCCCCAAGGGGCCAGTTCCGGCCGCAAGACCAAAGGTCCCCGAGGAACCCCCATCGGCAAGCGAGTCCAGTTCCCTGGACGTGAGGCGAGGGGAAGCCCAGCAGCCCCTGGCGATGTCAAAGGAGGCCTGGACTTCTCAGAGGCAACAAGAGAGGCTCCCCGAGGCGCCACGCCCCCGATTCAGAGAGGCCACCCCCGCTTCCCCCCTGCGCCGCGCGGAAAAGCACGACCTTCGCCCCTGCATTCGAGGGGAAGCCCGATTGCCCTTGGCTGTGACCGGAGAGAAAGGCTGAGTCCCCTCGACTCCCTGGAGGCCACCCCACAGGTGCCAGTTATACCTGTCCCCTCCCCCCCTCCGGGGACCCCCGAGGGTCCTAGCTCCATGCCTGACGCGGACCCAGGGCGCTGCAGCGCCTCCTGGCGAATCCCGAGGCTGCTCGGGCCCCTGTCCGCTCGAAAGGAGGCATGGCGACCCCGCTGGGCTAACGGGGGAGACGGGCCGGGGTACCCGCCGCAACTCGAGAATGCACCGCCGCAAATCGAGAACACCCCCGTGAGGCCACGCCCATAGAGGGAGGAGGCGCTTTTCCCTTGCAGGGCATGGAGAGCATGCCCCGGCACCTGTTCCGGCTCCGAACGGGGCTTGACTCCTTGCGGGCGACTCCAGGTGTCCCCCGAGATCCCCGGGCCAACCTGCCAAGAAAGCGGGGCTTCCCGCCACACCGCGAGGGCGTCCCCCGGGCCCCCCTCCTTGCGAGACGGGGCCCTTGGGATCTGCAGCGACGCGAGAGCCGTCCTGCCTTCTCTCTGGCGCTGCAACGGAGGCTGGACTCCCTCTAGGCGCCCCCAGAGGTTCCCTGGGATACCCGTGTCCACAGGCGAGCGGAACCCTGAGTCTCCAGAGGCCGCTCGCGAGGGGCCCCCCCCCGTCGCCGTCCGGCCCCCCCCTCTCGAAAGGGGGGTCCAATCCCCTTCCTGAATGCCATCGCAATCCCTACATTCCCTCGCACCTCCAGAGCGGGACTCTCGCCTCTCCTGAGGTTCGAGAAGAGGCCCCAAGGGGTCAGTTCCGGCCGCAAGACCAAAGGTCCCCGAGGAACCCCCATCGACAAGCGAGTCCAGTTCCCTGGACGTGAGGCGAGGGGAAGCCCAGCAGCCCCTGGCGATGTCAAAGGAGGCCTGGACTTCTCAGAGGCAACAAGAGAGGCTCCCCGAGGCGCCACGCCCCCGATTCAGAGAGGCCACCCCCGCTTCCCCCTGCGCCGCGCGCGCGGAAAAGCACGACCTTCGCCCCTGCATTCGAGGGGAAGCCCGATTGCCCTTGGCTGTGACCGGAGAGAAAGGCTGAGTCCCCTCGACTCCCTGGAGGCCACCCCACAGGTGCCAGTTATACCTGTCCCCTCCCCCCCTCCGGGGACCCCCGAGGGTCCTAGCTCCATGCCTGACGCGGACCCAGGGCGCTGCAGCGCCTCCTGGCGAATCCCGAGGCTGCTCGGGCCCCTGTCCGCTCGAAAGGAGGCATGGCGACCCCGCTGGGCTAACGGGGGAGACGGGCCGGGGTACCCGCCGCAACTCGAGAATGCACCGCCGCAAGTCGAGAACACCCCCGTGAGGCCACGCCCATAGAGGGAGGAGGCGCTTTTCCCTTGCAGGGCATGGAGAGCATGCCCCGGCACCTGTTCCGGCTCCGAACGGGGCTTGACTCCTTGCGGGCGACTCCAGGTGTCCCCCGAGATCCCCGGGCCAACCTGCCAAGAAAGCGGGGCTTCCCGCCACACCGCGAGGGCGTCCCCCGGGCCCCCCTCCTTGCGAGACGGGGCCCTTGGGATCTGCAGCAGCGACGCGAGAGCCGTCCTGCCTTCTCTCTGGCGCTGCAACGGAGGCTGGACTCCCTCTAGGCGCCCCCAGAGGTTCCCTGGGATACCCGTGTCCACAGGCGAGCGGAACCCTGAGTCTCCAGAGGCCGCTCGCGAGGGGGGCCCCCGTCGCCGTCGGCCCCTCCTCTCGAAAGGGGGGTCCAATCCCCTTCCTGAATGCCATCGCAATCCCTACATTCCCTCGCACCTCCAGAGCGGGACTCTCGCCTCTCCTGAGGTTCGAGAAGAGGCCCCAAGGGGCCAGTTCCGGCCGCAAGACCAAAGGTCCCCGAGGAACCCCCATCGGCAAGCGAGTCCAGTTCCCTGGACGTGAGGCGAGGGGAAGCCCAGCAGCCCCTGGCGATGTCAAAGGAGGCCTGGACTTCTCAGAGGCAACAAGAGAGGCTCCCCGAGGCGCCACGCCCCCGATTCAGAGAGGCCACCCCCGCTTCCCCCTGCGCCGCGCGGAAAAGCACGACCTTCGCCCCTGCATTCGAGGGGAAGCCCGATTGCCCTTGGCTGTGACCGGAGAGAAAGGCTGAGTCCCCTCGACTCCCTGGAGGCCACCCCACAGGTGCCAGTTATACCTGTCCCCTCCCCCCCTCCGGGGACCCCCGAGGGTCCTAGCTCCATGCCTGACGCGGACCCAGGGCGCTGCAGCGCCTCCTGGCGAATCCCGAGGCTGCTCGGGCCCCTGTCCGCTCGAAAGGAGGCATGGCGACCCCGCTGGGCTAACGGGGGGAGACGGGCCGGGGTACCCGCCGCAACTCGAGAATGCACCGCCGCAAGTCGAGAACACCCCCGTGAGGCCACGCCCATAGAGGGAGGAGGCGCTTTTCCCTTGCAGGGCATGGAGAGCATGCCCCGGCACCTGTTCCGGCTCCGAACGGGGCTTGACTCCTTGCGGGCGACTCCAGGTGTCCCCCGAGATCCCCGGGCCAACCTGCCAAGAAAGCGGGGCTTCCCGCCACACCGCGAGGGCGTCCCCCGGGCCCCCCTCCTTGCGAGACGGGGCCCTTGGGATCTGCAGCGACGCGAGAGCCGTCCTGCCTTCTCTCTGGCGCTGCAACGGAGGCTGGACTCCCTCTAGGCGCCCCCAGAGGTTCCCTGGGATACCCGTGTCCACAGGCGAGCGGAACCCTGAGTCTCCAGAGGCCGCTCGCGAGGGGCCCCCCGTCGCCGTCGGCCCCTCCTCTCGAAAGGGGGTCCAATCCCCTTCCTGAATGCCATCGCAATCCCTACATTCCCTCGCACCTCCAGAGCGGGACTCTCGCCTCTCCTGAGGTTCGAGAAGAGGCCCCAAGGGGCCAGTTCCGGCCGCAAGACCAAAGGTCCCCGAGGAACCCCCATCGGCAAGCGAGTCCAGTTCCCTGGACGTGAGGCGAGGGGAAGCCCAGCAGCCCCTGGCGATGTCAAAGGAGGCCTGGACTTCTCAGAGGCAACAAGAGAGGCTCCCCGAGGCGCCACGCCCCCGATTCAGAGAGTCCACCCAGCTTCCCCCTGCGCGCGCGGAAAAAGCAAGACCTTCGCCCCTGCATTCGAGGGGCAAGCCCGATTGCCCTTGGCTGTGACCGTGACGAGAGAAAGGCATGAGTCCCTCAACGACTCCCATGTGAGGCCACCCCATCAGGTGCCAGTTATACGCTGTCCATCCCCCCCTCACGGGGTACCCCCGAGGGTCATAGCTCCATGCCTGACGCGGACCAGGGCGTGCAGCGCCTGCCTGGCGAATCCCGAGGCTGCTGGGCCCTGTCCGCTCGAAGGAGGAATGGCGACCCCCGCTGGGCTAAACGGGGGAGACGGGCCTGGGGTTACCCGCAGCAACTCGAGAATGCACCGCCGCAAGTCGAGAACACCCAGTGAGGCGCCCGCCCATAGAGCGGAGGAGGCGCTTTTCCCTTGCAGGGTATGGAGAGCATTGCCCTGGCACTCTGTTCCGGCTCTGCCGAACGGGGCTTGACTCCTTGCGGGCGACTCAGGTGTCCCCCGAGATCCCGGCCTCAACCTGCCAAGAAAGCGGGGCATTCCCCGCCTACACCGTTGAGGGACGGTCCCCGGGCCCCCCCTCTTGCGAGACGGGGCCCAATTGGGTCTGCAGCGACGCAGAAGAGCGTCATCTGCCTTCTCTCTGGCGCTGCAAAGGAGGGGTGGATCCCTCTCGGCGCCCCCAGAGGTTCCCTGGGATACCGTGTCCACAGGCGAGCGGATACATGAGTCTCCAGAGGGCCGCTCGCGAGGGGCCCGTCCAGTCGCCGTGGGACCCTCCTCTCGAAAGGGGGGGTCCAATACCCTTTCTGAATGCCATCGCTAATCCCCTACATTCCCTCGCACCTCAGAGCGGGACTCTAGCCTCTCTGAGGTTCGAGAAGAGGCCCCAAGGGGCACGTTCCTGGGCCGCAAGACCAAAGGTCCTCCGAGGAACCCCATCGGCAAGCGAGTCCAGTTCCATGGTCGTGAAGGCGGAGGGGAAGCTCCAGCAGCCCCTGGCGCTGTCAAAGGAGGCCTCGGACCTTCTCAGAGGCAACAAGAGAGGCTCCGCGAGGCGGCCATTGCCCCCAGATTCAGAGAGGCCACCCCCGCTTCCCCCTGCGCCGCGGCGAAAAGCACGAACTTTCGCACCTGCATTCGAGGGGGGAAGCACCCGATTGCCCTTGTGCTGTGACCGGAGAGAGAAAGGCTGAGTCCCTTCGACTCCCTGGAGGCTCACCCCCACAGGTGCCAAGTTTTACCTGTCCCCTCTCCACCTCGGGGACCCGAGGGTCCTAGTCCATGCCTGACGCGGACCAGGGCGCGTGCCAGCGCACTCCTGGGAATCCCGAGGTGCCTCGGGCCCCTGTTCGTCGACGAAAGGAGGCATGGCGAACCCGCTGGGCTAACGGGGGAGGGAGACGGGGGGGTACCGCCGCAACTCGAGAATGCACCCGCGCAAGTCGTGAGACACCCCGTGAGGCATAGCCACATTCGAAGGGAGGAAGGCGCTTTTTCCCTTGCTGGGCATGGAGAAGCAAGCCCCGGCACCTGTGTTGGCTCCGAACGGGGCCTTGACTTCCTTGCCGGGGACTCTCAGTTGTCCCCTGAGATCCCCAGGGCAACACTTGCAAGAAAGAGGGCTACCCGCCCACACTCGTGGGGGTACCCCGGGCACACCTCCTTGCGAATACGGAGGCCCCTTGGGAATCTGCAGTCCGTTCGCGGTGACGGCGTCCTTTGTCTTCTCTTGTGCTGCAACGGAGGCTGGACTCCCTCTAGGAGCGCCTGAGGTTCCCTGGGATTTACCCTGGTCCAACAGGCGAGCGGAACCATGAGTCTCCCGAGGCGCCTCGCGAGGGAACCTCCGTCGCCGTCGGCCCTCTCTCTCGAATGGTGGGTACCAATCCCCTTCCTGAAGTGCATCGCAATCCTACATTCCCTCGCATAGCGAGGGACTTCGTTCTGAGGATTCGCGAAGAGGCCCAAGGGGCAGTTGGCGCACGACCAAAGGTCCCCCGAGGAACCCATCGGGCATGCGAGGTCTGTTCCCTGGACGTGAGGCGAGGGGAAGCCAGCAGCAGCCCCTGGCGATGTCAAAGGAGGCCTGGACTTCTCAGAGGCAACAAGAGAGGCTCCCCGAGGCGCCACGCCCCCGATTCAGAGAGGCCACCCCCGCTTCCCCCTGCGCCGCGCGGAAAAGCACGACCTTCGCCCCTGCATTCGAGGGGAAGCCCGATTGCCCTTGGCTGTGACCGGAGAGAAAGGCTGAGTCCCCTCGACTCCCTGGAGGCCACCCCACAGGTGCCAGTTATACCTGTCCCCTCCCCCCCCTCCGGGGACCCCCGAGGGTCCTAGCTCCATGCCTGACGCGGACCCAGGGCGCTGCAGCGCCTCCTGGCGAATCCCGAGGCTGCTCGGGCCCCTGTCCGCTCGAAAGGAGGCATGGCGACCCCGCTGGGCTAACGGGGGGAGACGGGCCGGGGTACCCGCCGCAACTCGAGAATGCACCGCCGCAAGTCGAGAACACCCCCGTGAGGCCACGCCCATAGAGGGAGGAGGCGCTTTTCCCTTGCAGGGCATGGAGAGCATGCCCCGGCACCTGTTCCGGCTCCGAACGGGGCTTGACTCCTTGCGGGCGACTCCAGGTGTCCCCCGAGATCCCCGGGCCAACCTGCCAAGAAAGCGGGGCTTCCCGCCACACCGCGAGGGCGTCCCCCGGGCCCCCCTCCTTGCGAGACGGGGCCCTTGGGATCTGCAGCGACGCGAGAGCCGTCCTGCCTTCTCTCTGGCGCTGCAACGGAGGCTGGACTCCCTCTAGGCGCCCCCAGAGGTTCCCTGGGATACCCCGTGTCCACAGGCGAGCGGAACCCTGAGTCTCCAGAGGCCGCTCGCGAGGGGCCCCCCGTCGCCGTCGGCCCCTCCTCTCTCTCGAGGGGGTCCAATCCCCTTCCTGAATGCCATCGCAATCCCTACATTCCCTCGCACCTCCAGAGCGGGACTCTCGCCTCTCCTGAGGTTCGAGAAGAGGCCCCAAGGGGCCAGTTCCGGCCGCAAGACCAAAGGTCCCCGAGGAACCCCCATCGGCAAGCGAGTCCAGTTCCCTGGACGTGAGGCGAGGGGAAGCCCAGCAGCCCCTGGCGATGTCAAAGGAGGCCTGGACTTCTCAGAGGCAACAAGAGAGGCTCCCCGAGGCGCCACGCCCCCGATTCAGAGAGGCCACCCCCGCTTCCCCCTGCGCCGCGCGGAAAAGCACGACCTTCGCCCCTGCATTCGAGGGGAAGCCCGATTGCCCTTGGCTGTGACCGGAGAGAAAGGCTGAGTCCCCTCGACTCCCTGGAGGCCACCCCACAGGTGCCAGTTATACCTGTCCCCTCCCCCCCCCCCGGGGACCCCCGAGGGTCCTAGCTCCATGCCTGACGCGGACCCAGGGCGCTGCAGCGCCTCCTGGCGAATCCCGAGGCTGCTCGGGCCCCTGTCCGCTCGAAAGGAGGCATGGCGACCCCGCTGGGCTAACGGGGGAGACGGGGCCGGGGTACCCGCCGCAACTCGAGAATGCACCGCCGCAAGTCGAGAACACCCCCGTGAGGCCACGCCCATAGAGGGAGGAGGCGCTTTTCCCTTGCAGGGCATGGAGAGCATGCCCCGGCACCTGTTCCGGCTCCGAACGGGGCTTGACTCCTTGCGGGCGACTCCAGGTGTCCCCCGAGATCCCCGGGCCAACCTGCCAAGAAAGCGGGGCTTCCCGCCACACCGCGAGGGCGTCCCCCGGGCCCCCCCCTTGCGAGACGGGGCCCTTGGGATCTGCAGCGACGCGAGAGCCGTCCTGCCTTCTCTCTGGCGCTGCAACGGAGGCTGGACTCCCTCTAGGCGCCCCCAGAGGTTCCCTGGGATACCCGTGTCCACAGGCGAGCGGAACCCTGAGTCTCCAGAGGCCGCTCGCGAGGGGCCCCCCGTCGCCGTCGGCCCCTCCTCTCGAAAGGGGGGTCCAATCCCCTTCCTGAATGCCATCGCAATCCCTACATTCCCTCGCACCTCCAGAGCGGGACTCTCGCCTCTCCTGAGGTTCGAGAAGAGGCCCCAAGGGGCCAGTTCCGGCCGCAAGACCAAAGGTCCCCGAGGAACCCCCATCGGCAAGCGAGTCCAGTTCCCTGGACGTGAGGCGAGGGGAAGCCCAGCAGCCCCTGGCGATGTCAAAGGAGGCCTGACTTCTCAGAGGCAACAAGAGAGGCTCCCCGAGGCGCCACGCCCCCGATTCAGAGAGGCCACCCCGCTTCCCCCTGCGCCGCGCGGAAAAGCACGACCTTCGCCCCTGCATTCGAGGGGAAGCCCGATTGCCCTTGGCTGTGACCGGAGAGAAAGGCTGAGTCCCCTCGACTCCCTGGAGGCCACCCCACAGGTGCCAGTTATACCTGTCCCCTCCCCCCCTCCGGGGACCCCCGAGGGTCCTAGCTCCATGCCTGACGCGGACCCAGGGCGCTGCAGCGCCTCCTGGCGAATCCCGAGGCTGCTCGGGCCCCTGTCCGCTCGAAAGGAGGCATGGCGACCCCGCTGGGCTAACGGGGGAGACGGGCCGGGGTACCCGCCGCAACTCGAGAATGCACCGCCGCAAGTCGAGAACACCCCCGTGAGGCCACGCCCATAGAGGGAGGAGGCGCTTTTCCCTTGCAGGGCATGGAGAGCATGCCCCGGCACCTGTTCCGGCTCCGAACGGGGCTTGACTCCTTGCTGGCGACTCCAGGTGTCCCCCGAGATCCCCGGTCAACCTGCCAAGAAAGCGGGGCTTCCCACACACCGCGAGGGCGTCCCCCGGGCCCCCCTCCTTGCGAGACGGGGCCCTTGGGATCTGCAGCGACGCGAGAGCCGTCCTGCCTTCTCTCTGGCGCTGCAACGGAGGCTGGACTCCCTCTAGGCGCCCCCAGAGGTTCCCTGGGATACCCGTGTCCACAGGCGAGCGGAACCCTGAGTCTCCAGAGGCCGCTCGCGAGGGGCCCCCCGTCGCCGTCGGCCCCTCCTCTCGAAAGGGGGGTCCAATCCCCTTCCTGAATGCCATCGCAATCCCTACATTCCCTCGCACCTCCAGAGCGGGACTCTCGCCTCTCCTGAGGTTCGAGAAGAGGCCCCAAGGGGCCCGTTCCGGCCGCAAGACCAAAGGTCCCCGAGGAACCCCCATCGGCAAGCGAGTCCAGTTCCCTGGACGTGAGGCGAGGGGAAGCCCAGCAGCCCCTGGCGATGTCAAAGGAGGCCTGGACTTCTCAGAGGCAACAAGAGAGGCTCCCCGAGGCGCCACGCCCCCGATTCAGAGAGGCCACCCCCGCTTCCCCCTGCGCCGCGCGGAAAAGCACGACCTTCGCCCCTGCATTCGAGGGGAAGCCCGATTGCCCTTGGCTGTGACCGGAGAGAAAGGCTGAGTCCCCTCGACTCCCTGGAGGCCACCCCACAGGTGCCAGTTATACCTGTCCCCTCCCCCCCTCCGGGGACCCCCGAGGGTCCTAGCTCCATGCCTGACGCGGACCCAGGGCGCTGCAGCGCCTCCTGGCGAATCCCGAGGCTGCTCGGGCCCCTGTCCGCTCGAAAGGAGGCATGGCGACCCCGCTGGGCTAACGGGGGAGACGGGCCGGGGTACCCGCCGCAACTCGAGAATGCACCGCCGCAAGTCGAGAACACCCCCGTGAGGCCACGCCCATAGAGGGAGGAGGCGCTTTTCCCTTGCAGGGCATGGAGAGCATGCCCCGGCACCTGTTCCGGCTCCGAACGGGGCTTGACTCCTTGCGGGCGACTCCAGGTGTCCCCCGAGATCCCCGGGCCAACCTGCCAAGAAAGCGGGGCTTCCCGCCACACCGCGAGGGCGTCCCCCGGGCCCCCCTCCTTGCGAGACGGGGCCCTTGGGATCTGCAGCGACGCGAGAGCCGTCCTGCCTTCTCTCTGGCGCTGCAACGGAGGCTGGACTCCCTCTAGGCGCCCCCAGAGGTTCCCTGGGATACCCGTGTCCACAGGCGAGCGGAACCCTGAGTCTCCAGAGGCCGCTCGCGAGGGGCCCCCCGTCGCCGTCGGCCCCTCCTCTCGAAAGGGGGGTCCAATCCCCTTCCTGAATGCCATCGCAATCCCTACATTCCCTCGCACCTCCAGAGCGGGACTCTCGCCTCTCCTCCTGAGGTTCGAGAAGAGGCCCCAAGGGGCCAGTTCCGGCCGCAAGCAAGACAAAGGTCCCCGAGGAACCCCCATCGGCAAGCGAGTCCAGTTCCCTGGACGTGAGGCGAGGGGAAGCCCAGCAGCCCCTGGCGATGTCAAAGGAGGCCTGGACTTCTCAGAGGCAACAAGAGAGGCTCCCCGAGGCGCCACGCCCCCCCGATTCAGAGAGGCCACCCCCGCTTCCCCCCCCCGCCGCGCGGAAAAGCACGACCTTCGCCCCTGCATTCGAGGGGAAGCCCGATTGCCCTTGGCTGTGACCGGAGAGAAAGGCTGAGTCCCCTCGACTCCCTGGAGGCCACCCCACAGGTGCCAGTTATACCTGTCCCCTCCCCCCCTCCGGGGACCCCCGAGGGTCCTAGCTCCATGCCTGACGCGGACCCAGGGCGCTGCAGCGCCTCCTGGCGAATCCCGAGGCTGCTCGGGCCCCTGTCCGCTCGAAAGGAGGCATGGCGACCCCGCTGGGCTAACGGGGGAGACGGGCCGGGGTACCCGCCGCAACTCGAGAATGCACCGCCGCAAGTCGAGAACACCCCCGTGAGGCCACGCCCATAGAGGGAGGAGGCGCTTTTCCCTTGCAGGGCATGGAGAGCATGCCCCGGCACCTGTTCCGGCTCCGAACGGGGCTTGACTCCTTGCGGGCGACTCCAGGTGTCCCCCGAGATCCCCGGGCCAACCTGCCAAGAAAGCGGGGCTTCCCGCCACACCGCGAGGGCGTCCCCCGGGCCCCCCTCCCTGCGAGACGGGGCCCTTGGGATCTGCAGCGACGCGAGAGCCGTCCTGCCTTCTCTCTGGCGCTGCAACGGAGGCTGGACTCCCTCTAGGCGCCCCCAGAGGTTCCCTGGGATACCCGTGTCCACAGGCGAGCGGAACCCTGAGTCTCCAGAGGCCGCTCGCGAGGGGCCCCCCGTCGCCGTCGGCCCCTCCTCTCGAAAGGGGGGTCCAATCCCCTTCCTGAATGCCATCGCAATCCCTACATTCCCTCGCACCTCCAGAGCGGGACTCTCGCCTCTCCTGAGGTTCGAGAAGAGGCCCCAAGGGGCCAGTTCCGGCCGCAAGACCAAAGGTCCCCGAGGAACCCCCATCGGCAAGCGAGTCCAGTTCCCTGGACGTGAGGCGAGGGGAAGCCCAGCAGCCCCTGGCGATGTCAAAGGAGGCCTGGACTTCTCAGAGGCAACAAGAGAGGCTCCCCGAGGCGCCACGCCCCCCGATTCAGAGAGGCCACCCCCGCTTCCCCCTGCGCCGCGCGGAAAAGCACGACCTTCGCCCCTGCATTCGAGGGGAAGCCCGATTGCCCTTGGCTGTGACCGGAGAGAAAAGGCTGAGTCCCCTCGACTCCCTGGAGGCCACCCCACAGGTGCCAGTTATACCTGTCCCCTCCCCCCCCCCGGGGACCCCCGAGGGTCCTAGCTCCATGCCTGACGCGGACCCAGGGCGCTGCAGCGCCTCCTGGCGAATCCCGAGGCTGCTCGGGCCCCTGTCCGCTCGAAAGGAGGCATGGCGACCCCGCTGGGCTTACGGGGGAGACGGGCCGGGGTACCCGCCGCAACTCGAGAATGCACCGCCGCAAGTCGAGAACACCCCCGTGAGGCCACGCCCATAGAGGGAGGAGGCGCTTTTCCCTTGCAGGGCATGGAGAGCATGCCCCGGCACCTGTTCCGGCTCCGAACGGGGCTTGACTCCTTGCGGGCGACTCCAGGTGTCCCCCGAGATCCCCGGGCCAACCTGCCAAGAAAGCGGGGCTTCCCGCCACACCGCGAGGGCGTCCCCCGGGCCCCCCTCCTTGCGAGACGGGGCCCTTGGGATCTGCAGCGACGCGAGAGCCGTCCTGCCTTCTCTCTGGCGCTGCAACGGGCTGGACTCCCTCTAGGCGCCCCCAGAGGTTTTCCCTGGGATACCCGTGTCCACAGGCGAGCGGAACCCTGAGTCTCCAGAGGCCGCTCGCGAGGGGCCCCCCGTCGCCGTCGGCCCCTCCTCTCGAAAGGGGGGGGTCCAATCCCCTTCCTGAATGCCATCGCAATCCCTACATTCCCTCGCACCTCCAGAGCGGGACTCTCGCCTCTCCTGAGGTTCGAGAAGAGGCCCCAAGGGGCCAGTTCCGGCCGCAAGACCAAAGGTCCCCGAGGAACCCCCATCGGCAAGCGAGTCCAGTTCCCTGGACGTGAGGCGAGGGGAAGCCCAGCAGCCCCTGGCGATGTCAAAGGAGGCCTGGACTTCTCAGAGGCAACAAGAGAGGCTCCCCGAGGCGCCACGCCCCCGATTCAGAGAGGCCACCCCCGCTTCCCCCTGCGCCGCGCGGAAAAGCACGACCTTCGCCCCTGCATTCGAGGGGAAGCCCGATTGCCCTTGGCTGTGACCGGAGAGAAAGGCTGAGTCCCCTCGACTCCCTGGAGGCCACCCCACAGGTGCCAGTTATACCTGTCCCCTCCCCCCCTCCGGGGACCCCCGAGGGTCCTAGCTCCATGCCTGACGCGGACCCAGGGCGCTGCAGCGCCTCCTGGCGAATCCCGAGGCTGCTCGGGCCCCTGTCCGCTCGAAAGGAGGCATGGCGACCCCGCTGGGCTAACGGGGGAGACGGGCCGGGGTACCCGCCGCAACTCGAGAATGCACCGCCGCAAGTCGAGAACACCCCCGTGAGGCCACGCCCATAGAGGGAGGAGGCGCTTTTCCCTTGCAGGGCATGGAGAGCATGCCCCGGCACCTGTTCCGGCTCCGAACGGGGCTTGACTCCTTGCGGGCGACTCCAGGTGTCCCCCGAGATCCCCGGGCCAACCTGCCAAGAAAGCGGGGCTTCCCGCCACACCGCGAGGGCGTCCCCCGGGCCCCCCTCCTTGCGAGACGGGGCCCTTGGGATCTGCAGCGACGCGAGAGCCGTCCTGCCTTCTCTCTGGCGCTGCAACGGAGGCTGGACTCCCTCTAGGCGCCCCCAGAGGTTCCCTGGGATACCCGTGTCCACAGGCGAGCGGAACCCTGAGTCTCCAGAGGCCGCTCGCGAGGGGCCCCCCCGTCGCCGTCGGCCCCTCCTCTCGAAAGGGGGGTCCAATCCCCTTCCTGAATGCCATCGCAATCCCTACATTCCCTCGCACCTCCAGAGCGGGACTCTCGCCTCTCCTCTCCTGAGTTCGAGAAGAGGCCCCAAGGGGCCAGTTCCGGCCGCAAGACCAAAGGTCCCCGAGGAACCCCCATCGGCAAGCGAGTCCAGTTCCCTGGACGTGAGGCGAGGGGAAGCCCAGCAGCCCCTGGCGATGTCAAAGGAGGCCTGGACTTCTCAGAGGCAACAAGAGAGGCTCCCCGAGGCGCCACGCCCCCGATTCAGAGAGAGGCCACCCCCGCTTCCCCCTGCGCCGCGCGGAAAAGCACGACCTTCGCCCCTGCATTCGAGGGGAAGCCCGATTGCCCTTGGCTGTGACCGGAGAGAAAGGCTGAGTCCCCTCGACTCCCTGGAGGCCACCCCACAGGTGCCAGTTATACCTGTCCCCTCCCCCCCTCCGGGGACCCCCGAGGGTCCTAGCTCCATGCCTGACGCGGACCCAGGGCGCTGCAGCGCCTCCTGGCGAATCCCGAGGCTGCTCGGGCCCCTGTCCGCTCGAAAGGAGGCATGGCGACCCCGCTGGGCTAACGGGGGAGACGGGCCGGGGTACCCGCCGCAACTCGAGAATGCACCGCCGCAAGTCGAGAACACCCCTGTGAGGCCACGCCCATAGAGGGAGGAGGCGCTTTTCCCTTGCAGGGCATGGAGAGCATGCCCCGGCACCTGTTCCGGCTCCGAACGGGGCTTGACTCCTTGCGGGCGACTCCAGGTGTCCCCCGAGATCCCCGGGCCAACCTGCCAAGAAAGCGGGGCTTCCCGCCACACCGCGAGGGCGTCCCCCGGGCCCCCCTCCTTGCGAGACGGGGCCCTTGGGATCTGCAGCGACGCGAGAGCCGTCCTGCCTTCTCTCTGGCGCTGCAACGGAGGCTGGACTCCCTCTAGGCGCCCCCAGAGGTTCCCTGGGATACCCGTGTCCACAGGCGAGCGGAACCCTGAGTCTCCAGAGGCCGCTCGCGAGGGGCCCCCCGTCGCCGTCGGCCCCTCCTCTCGAAAGGGGGGTCCAATCCCCTTCCTGAATGCCATCGCAATCCCTACATTCCCTCGCACCTCCAGAGCGGGACTCTCGCCTCTCCTGAGGTTCGAGAAGAGGCCCCAAGGGGCCAGTTCCGGCCGCAAGACCAAAGGTCCCCGAGGAACCCCCATCGGCAAGCGAGTCCAGTTCCCTGGACGTGAGGCGAGGGGAAGCCCAGCAGCCCCTGGCGATGTCAAAGGAGGCCTGGACTTCTCAGAGGCAACAAGAGAGGCTCCCCGAGGCGCCACGCCCCCGATTCAGAGAGGCCACCCCCCCTTCCCCCTGCGCCGCGCGGAAAAGCACGACCTTCGCCCCTGCATTCGAGGGGAAGCCCGATTGCCCTTGGCTGTGACCGGAGAGAAAGGCTGAGTCCCCTCGACTCCCTGGAGGCCACCCCACAGGTGCCAGTTATACCTGTCCCCTCCCCCCCTCCGGGGACCCCCGAGGGTCCTAGCTCCATGCCTGACGCGGACCCAGGGCGCTGCAGCGCCTCCTGGCGAATCCCGAGGCTGCTCGGGCCCCTGTCCGCTCGAAAGGAGGCATGGCGACCCCGCTGGGCTAACGGGGGAGACGGGCCGGGGTACCCGCCGCAACTCGAGAATGCACCGCCGCAAGTCGAGAACACCCCCCCGTGAGGCCACGCCCATAGAGGGAGGAGGCGCTTTTTCCCTTGCAGGGCATGGAGAGCATGCCCCGGCACCTGTTCCGGCTCCGAACGGGGCTTGACTCTCCTTGCGGGCGACTCCAGGTGTCCCCCGAGATCCCCGGGCCAACCTGCCAAGAAAGCGGGCTTCCCGCCACACCGCGAGGGCGTCCCCCGGGCCCCCCTCCTTGCGAGACGGGGCCCTTGGGATCTGCAGCGACGCGAGAGCCGTCCTGCCTTCTCTCTGGCGCTGCAACGGAGGCTGGACTCCCTCTAGGCGCCCCCAGAGGTTCCCTGGGATACCCGTGTCCACAGGCGAGCGGAACCCTGAGTCTCCAGAGGCCGCTCGCGAGGGGCCCCCCGTCGCCGTCGGCCCCTCCTCTCGAAAGGGGGGTCCAATCCCCTTCCTGAATGCCATCGCAATCCCTACATTCCCTCGCACCTCCAGAGCGGGACTCTCGCCTCTCCTGAGGTTCGAGAAGAGGCCCCAAGGGGCCAGTTCCGGCCGCAAGACCAAAGGTCCCCGAGGAACCCCCATCGGCAAGCGAGTCCAGTTCCCTGGACGTGAGGCGAGGGGAAGCCCAGCAGCCCCTGGCGATGTCAAAGGAGGCCTGGACTTCTCAGAGGCAACAAGAGAGGCTCCCCGAGGCGCCACGCCCCCGATTCAGAGAGGCCACCCCCGCTTCCCCCTGCGCCGCGCGGAAAAGCACGACCTTCGCCCCTGCATTCGAGGGGAAGCCCGATTGCCCTTGGCTGTGACCGGAGAGAAAGGCTGAGTCCCCTCGACTCCCTGGAGGCCACCCCACAGGTGCCAGTTATACCTGTCCCCTCCCCCCCTCCGGGGACCCCCGAGGGTCCTAGCTCCATGCCTGACGCGGACCCAGGGCGCTGCAGCGCCTCCTGGCGAATCCCGAGGCTGCTCGGGCCCCTGTCCGCTCGAAAGGAGGCATGGCGACCCCGCTGGGCTAACGGGGGAGACGGGCCGGGGTACCCGCCGCAACTCGAGAATGCACCGCCGCAAGTCGAGAACACCCCCGTGAGGCCACGCCCATAGAGGGAGGAGGCGCTTTTCCCTTGCAGGGCATGGAGAGCATGCCCCGGCACCTGTTCCGGCTCCGAACGGGGCTTGACTCCTTGCGGGCGACTCCAGGGTGTCCCCCGAGATCCCCGGGCCAACCTGCCAAGAAAGCGGGGCTTCCCGCCACACCGCGAGGGCGTCCCCCGGGCCCCCCTCCTTGCGAGACGGGGCCCTTGGGATCTGCAGCGACGCGAGAGCCGTCCTGCCTTCTCTCTGGCGCTGCAACGGAGGCTGGACTCCCTCTAGGCGCCCCCAGAGGTTCCTGGGATACCCGTGTCCACAGGCGAGCGGAACCCTGAGTCTCCAGAGGCCGCTCGCGAGGGGCCCCCCGTCGCCGTCGGCCCCTCCTCTCGAAAGGGGGGTCCAATCCCCTTCCTGAATGCCATCGCAATCCCTACATTCCCTCGCACCTCCAGAGCGGGACTCTCGCCTCTCCTGAGGTTCGAGAAGAGGCCCCAAGGGGCCAGTTCCGGCCGCAAGACCAAAGGTCCCCGAGGAACCCCCATCGGCAAGCGAGTCCAGTTCCCTGGACGTGAGGCGAGGGGAAGCCCAGCAGCCCCTGGCGATGTCAAAGGAGGCCTGGACTTCTCAGAGGCAACAAGAGAGGCTCCCCGAGGCGCCACGCCCCCGATTCAGAGAGGCCACCCCCGCTTCCCCCTCCGCCGCGCGGAAAAGCACGACCTTCGCCCCTGCATTCGAGGGGAAGCCCGATTGCCCTTGGCTGTGACCGGAGAGAAAGGCTGAGTCCCCTCGACTCCCTGGAGGCCACCCCACAGGTGCCAGTTATACCTGTCCCCTCCCCCCCTCCGGGGACCCCCGAGGGTCCTAGCTCCATGCCTGACGCGGACCCAGGGCGCTGCAGCGCCTCCTGGCGAATCCCGAGGCTGCTCGGGCCCCTGTCCGCTCGAAAGGAGGCATGGCGACCCCGCTGGGCTAACGGGGGAGACGGGCCGGGGTACCCGCCGCAACTCGAGAATGCACCGCCGCAAGTCGAGAACACCCCCGTGAGGCCACGCCCATAGATGGAGGAGGCGCTTTTCCCTTGCAGGGCATGGAGAGCATGCCCCGGCACCTGTTCCGGCTCCGAACGGGGCTTGACTCCTTGCGGGCGACTCCAGGTGTCCCCCGAGATCCCCGGGCCAACCTGCCAAGAAAGCGGGGCTTCCCGCCACACCGCGAGGGCGTCCCCCCCCCGGCCCCCCCTCCTTGCGCGAGACGGGGCCCTTGGGATCTGCAGCGACGCGAGAGCCGTCCTGCCTTCTCTCTGGCGCTGCAACGGAGGCTGGACTCCCTCTAGGCGCCCCCAGAGGTTCCCTGGGATACCCGTGTCCACAGGCGAGCGGAACCCTGAATCTCCAGAGGCCGCTCGCGAGGGGCCCCCCCCGTCGCCGTCGGCCCCTCCTCTCGAAAGGGGGGTCCAATCCCCTTCCTGAATGCCATCGCAATCCCTACATTCCCTCGCACCTCCAGAGCGGGACTCTCGCCTCTCCTGAGGTTCGAGAAGAGGCCCCAAGGGGCCAGTTCCGGCCGCAAGACCAAAGGTCCCCGAGGAACCCCCATCGGCAAGCGAGTCCAGTTCCCTGGACGTGAGGCGAGGGGAAGCCCAGCAGCCCCTGGCGATGTCAAAGGAGGCCTGGACTTCTCAGAGGCAACAAGAGAGGCTCCCCGAGGCGCCACGCCCCCGATTCAGAGAGGCCACCCCCGCTTCCCCCCCCTGCGCCGCGCGGAAAAGCACGACCTTCGCCCCTGCATTCGAGGGGAAGCCCGATTGCCCTTGGCTGTGACCGGAGAGAAAGGCTGAGTCCCCTCGACTCCCTGGAGGCCACCCCACAGGTGCCAGTTATACCTGTCCCCTCCCCCCCTCCGGGGACCCCCGAGGGTCCTAGCTCCATGCCTGACGCGGACCCAGGGCGCTGCAGCGCCTCCTGGCGAATCCCGAGGCTGCTCGGGCCCCTGTCCGCTCGAAAGGAGGCATGGCGACCCCGCTGGGCTAACGGGGGAGACGGCCGGGGTACCCGCCGCGCAACTCGAGAATGCACCGCCGCAAGTCGAGAACACCCCCGTGAGGCCACGCCCATAGAGGGAGGAGGCGCTTTTCCCTTGCAGGGCATGGAGAGCATGCCCCGGCACCTGTTCCGGCTCCGAACGGGGCTTGACTCCTTGCGGGCGACTCCAGGTGTCCCCCGAGATCCCCGGGCCAACCTGCCAAGAAAGCGGGGCTTCCCGCCACACACCGCGAGGGCGTCCCCCGGGCCCCCCTCCTTGCGAGACGGGGCCCTTGGGATCTGCAGCGACGCGAGAGCCGTCCTGCCTTCTCTCTGGCGCTGCAACGGAGGCTGGACTCCCTCTAGGCGCCCCAGAGGTTCCCTGGGATACCCGTGTCCACAGGCGAGCGGAACCCTGAGTCTCCAGAGGCCGCTCGCGAGGGGCCCCCCGTCGCCGTCGGCCCCTCCTCTCGAAAGGGGGGTCCAATCCCCTTCCTGAATGCCATCGCAATCCCTACATTCCCTCGCACCTCCAGAGCGGGACTCTCGCCTCTCCTGAGGTTCGAGAAGAGGCCCCAAGGGCCAGTTCCGGCCGCAAGACCAAAGGTCCCCGAGGAACCCCCATCGGCAAGCGAGTCCAGTTCCCTGGACGTGAGGCGAGGGGAAGCCCAGCAGCCCCTGGCGATGTCAAAGGAGGCCTGGACTTCTCAGAGGCAACAAGAGAGGCTCCCCGAGGCGCCACGCCCCCGATTCAGAGAGGCCACCCCCGCTTCCCCCTGCGCCGCGCGGAAAAGCACGACCTTCGCCCCTGCATTCGAGGGGAAGCCCGATTGCCCTTGGCTGTGACCGGAGAGAAAGGCTGAGTCCCCTCGACTCCCTGGAGGCCACCCCACAGGTGCCAGTTATACCTGTCCCCTCCCCCCCTCCGGGGACCCCCCGAGGGTCCTAGCTCCATGCCTGACGCGGACCCAGGGCGCTGCAGCGCCTCCTGGCGAATCCCGAGGCTGCTCGGGCCCCTGTCCGCTCGAAAGGAGGCATGGCGACCCCGCTGGGCTAACGGGGGAGACGGGCCGGGGTACCCGCCGCAACTCGAGAATGCACCGCCGCAAGTCGAGAACACCCCCGTGAGGCCACGCCCATAGAGGGAGGAGGCGCTTTTCCCTTGCAGGGCATGGAGAGCATGCCCCGGCACCTGTTCCGGCTCCGAACGGGGCTTGACTCCTTGCGGGCGACTCCAGGTGTCCCCCGAGATCCCCGGGCCAACCTGCCAAGAAAGCGGGGCTTCCCGCCACACACACGCGAGGGCGTCCCCCGGGCCCCCCTCCTTGCGAGACGGGGCCCTTGGGATCTGCAGCGACGCGAGAGCCGTCCTGCCTTCTCTCTGGCGCTGCAACGGAGGCTGGACTCCCTCTAGGCGCCCCCAGAGGTTCCCTGGGATACCCGTGTCCACAGGCGAGCGGAACCCTGAGTCTCCAGAGGCCGCTCGCGAGGGGCCCCCCGTCGCCGTCGGCCCCTCCTCTCGAAAGGGGGGTCCAATCCCCTTCCTGAATGCCATCGCAATCCCTACATTCCCTCGCACCTCCAGAGCGGGACTCTCGCCTCTCCTGAGGTTCGAGAAGAGGCCCCAAGGGGCCAGTTCCGGCCGCAAGACCAAAGGTCCCCGAGGAACCCCCATCGGCAAGCGAGTCCAGTTCCCTGGACGTGAGGCGAGGGGAAGCCCAGCAGCCCCTGGCGATGTCAAAGGAGGCCTGGACTTCTCAGAGGCAACAAGAGAGGCTCCCCGAGGCGCCACGCCCCCGATTCAGAGAGGCCACCCCCGCTTCCCCCTGCGCCGCGCGGAAAAGCACGACCTTCGCCCCTGCATTCGAGGGGAAGCCCGATTGCCCTTGGCTGTGACCGGAGAGAAAGGCTGAGTCCCCTCGACTCCCTGGAGGCCACCCCACAGGTGCCAGTTATACCTGTCCCCTCCCCCCCTCCGGGGACCCCCGAGGGTCCTAGCTCCATGCCTGACGCGGACCCAGGGCGCTGCAGCGCCTCCTGGCGAATCCCGAGGCTGCTCGGGCCCCTGTCCGCTCGAAAGGAGGCATGGCGACCCCGCTGGGCTAACGGGGGAGACGGGCCGGGGTACCCGCCGCAACTCGAGAATGCACCGCCGCAAGTCGAGAACACCCCCGTGAGGCCACGCCCATAGAGGGAGGAGGCGCTTTTCCCTTGCAGGGCATGGAGAGCATGCCCCGGCACCTGTTCCGGCTCCGAACGGGGCTTGACTCCTTGCGGGCGACTCCAGGTGTCCCCCGAGATCCCCGGGCCAACCTGCCAAGAAAGCGGGGCTTCCCGCCACACCGCGAGGGCGTCCCCCGGGCCCCCCTCCTTGCGAGACGGGGCCCTTGGGATCTGCAGCGACGCGAGAGCCGTCCTGCCTTCTCTCTGGCGCTGCAACGGAGGCTGGACTCCCTCTAGGCGCCCCCAGAGGTTCCCTGGGATACCCGTGTCCACAGGCGAGCGGAACCCTGAGTCTCCAGAGGCCGCTCGCGAGGGGCCCCCCGTCGCCGTCGGCCCCTCCTCTCGAAAGGGGGGTCCAATCCCCTTCCTGAATGCCATCGCAATCCCTACATTCCCTC